>NTHP01000420.1:53557-67141 GCA_003416845.1 Oplegnathus fasciatus | reverse complement strand
TACAAACACAGAACCATAAAAACAGAACATACAAACACAGAACCATAAAAACAGAACATACAAACACAGAACCATAAAAACAGAACAGAGATACAAACACAGAACCATGAAAACAGAACAGAGATACAAACACAGAACCATAAAAACAGATACAAACACAGAACCTGTTGTAGGCGATTGTTCTCTTGGTGAACCCAAAATGGAGAAAACTAGTGAGCCATGCTAAACAGATGGTGACACATCTGAGAGGAAACAAAATGTAACCGCCTGCAGTAACGTTAGCTTGCCACTCAATGAGGCAGCGGAGGCACCACGAATTAACAGAAAAACATTAATCCTGCAGTTTGGTTTAGGATTAAGCTACGTGGCGTTCAAGGGACTTGATTTCTTGGGGAAAACTTGGGAATCTCTACTAGACAGTGCTTCACGACTGGTCCAGACCTGTCCTACGAAGTCATGTAGTTTAAATATGTTACAGAAATCAACTAAAATAAAAGTACATAACTGAATCAGACTTAATGTGTGATGCACATTATAGTTTTACAGTTCACAGAGAGGTTCCACAATGGCTTGTTTTTGTATTTTAGTATTTGGCCATGACAACATGTGCACTTAAGTACAGTTGTTAGTTCTTCCAGTCTTTATAAGCTGATGTGGAGGAGAACGTCCTCTGTTGCACTTGATATAGTAACATCACCAGTAATAGAAAGAATTCTATATCATCTAATTTCATATCAAACCATTAAATTTCCATTTTTCTACAGTTGTAAGAATATTTTCTCATTTTTTGAGGCCCCTAAAACAATTGTTGACGCTGCTATATATGGTACGTTTACGTCTGCTTGTTTCAGCAGGACTTGGGTGACATTTTTGTGATTTTAACTTGCCCACAAATGGAGCAGAACATGTAGCCATATATAGCAACTTGGGAACGTAGATTATGCAATCAGAGCTGTGTCTGAAATAATTCACCCATTCACTCTGCACACTATACTGGGATGGTCAAGTCAAGTCAATTTTATTTATACAGACCAATATCACAAATCACAATTTGCCTCAGGGGGCTTTGCATACAGAAAAAACATTTTCTTTCAGTAACAACAGCGGCGTAAAGGAACATACGTTTATAATTATTTGGTGGATTTTATACACAACAGTGGACGAGGTAGTTAAAAAACAAGACTCATGTTAGGAAACAAGAGAAAAAACCAAGAGAGCAAATCAAGAAAAAAAATGTGGCTGCCTCACGGAGAAAGTAAGAGAGGGTTAGGATAAGAATATGAAAATGTTCTTGCAGGAGGCTCATCAGTGTTTGGCTGCACAGTGTTTGTAATTACTGAAGAACATGCTATAATTCAAACTTTCCCGACAGATTTTTGGAAGATAAAATGTTTTTACTCAGAAAATCATATTTTATATTTCCAGGTTTCACCATCGGTGTTAATTTAATCGCTCAGAGTCAGATCAGCTCTGCAGATCTTAATCAACATGTTTCTTTGGAGCAATCAGGATTCACCAAAACTCCACATTTTGCTGTATGTCTGTGAATTTCTCGAGTGTAGAAACAAATTTTTGTAATAACTGGACAGCTGAACGGTAGTGAGAAGCCTCCTCTGAAATATAGATTATGGACATGGTGAATTATGCATCACAGTGTGATCGTTTGTGCCACCGCTGCTGGGACCTGTGATCGGCGTGATGCGGGTACAGCATCTGACTTATTCATAACGCTGAAGCTGAGGGACAAACAGTTGAGCTCCGGGGACGCTGGAGCTCAGCGCTTTTCAGCTCCTTGACCCCCAAGCTCAGGATTTAGCTGTAGGACTTAACTGGGGTTGTGAGGTCTGGGTCACAGTGAGGTCAGAGAGAGGTGGTGAGATATTGTGACTCAGTTAGCTGGGGTGAAGGCAGATGACACAGGATTTGTTCCGAGGTGAGACGCTTACCTTTCAGAAACAGTGACACCCAGTCTGTTAAAATGGTTACCAGAGCAGCAACAAAAACATTTTGTTAATCATGTTGTAAATAAACAATCTGTCTTTTGATAGACCAGACCAGTATTTGTTGGCGTGTGGAAGGGACCACCATATTGTATGTGAGCACATGTTTAGTGATATTTTACGCTGGAGTTTGTAAAAATGCTATTTTAAAAACCTTCTTGAGTGAAAAGTACTGAGTAACTTTCACTTTAAAAGCTGATGATTTTTCCGATGTTAACAGGCTGAGAGGTCAGTGGGTGAAGTCCAAATACGATTGTTGAAAGTGGATAAAGCAGAAATCACAAAATAAAGTGCACACAGTTAAAGTTGAAAATTCAAATTCTTACTTTTTGTTTAAGAAAATATAAACTATAATGATACTACAGCTAGTGTGCATATTTGTCCAATTTCGAACAAGGCTTTTAATCCCTTCTGGGGGACGTATGTGGGTCATTTTTCACCCCCAAATCTCTTCTTCAACAGGGACCTAGCCTCGAGCATCAAACAACAAGCGTAAAAATGTTACAATAATAAACACAAACAACATAAACAGACTAAAACATCTGTCACATGCTACGAAAGAGTAAAGACAATATTCAGTTAAGATGCGTAAACAAGTATTATTACTGTATTATTACATTATTATTATTATTATTACAACTTAAAAGCAAACACAATGACCAAAAGTACCATTTTCCAGGTGCTTTTAAACTGACTGAAGTTCCGACAGTAATCAGCTTTGACGATTTCATTTCCTTCTGTACGTTGTTCCAGGACGAAGGGGCAGCGGATTTCAAAGCTTTTTAAGCTTTTAACTCCGTCCTAACTCATGGAGTTGGCGTCTGCAGAACATTGCAAGTAGCAGTCATATTGGTTTAGATTTTCGCACATGTAATAATGATAATAATTATGTACCATATTTATATACCAAAGTGGGAGCTTAAATAGTTGCTGCAAAACAGAAAAATCTCAATGCCCTCACTGTAAATAAAGCATCAGAAGACATACGTGGATGCACCAGAGGAGATGCAGAAGATGGTTCGTGGCTGTGAGGAGCTGTATCGCACCTTGAGAGGTCAATACAAATGTGGAGCTTCAAACAGAACTACAACATCACCATAAAGAGAATTTCCAAAAAGAGGGGCACTTTGCAGCTCCAGATAGAACATGTTTACAAAGAAAAGCGGGGACTGAAATTCATGCTGCAAAAAGAAAGAAGGAAACTACAGTTCAAACTCTCTAACGGATTGAAGAAGATCATAAAAAAATGATCAAGTGAGCAAGTACAGGCCCGGGAGTCAGAGTAGAACTACTTGCTCTAAATCATAGAGAACCTGGAAAGGAACATCACTATATTACACAAGATAATTTGTTCAAGTACAAGGACGAGATAATCACCCTGAAAAAGAGAACAGAAAATACATATTTTGTGTTGAGCAGCAGTTCAAGAACTCTGAGACGGAAACAAGAGAGTCCTGGTGAGCAGCCTGTGACAGAGACGAAGAAAAATGACTGATCATCGGGGGAAACAGGGCTCGAGACTGCGAAGCTGGTGCAAGTTAAAATTTTACGTGGTCGCATTCGTGCGAGTGGCCGAATCTGGCAACACCGTCAAATCTGCCAAATACGCCAAATCTGGCAACAATCCACTTAGTTGTTAGCGTGTTCCCAAAGTGAGGTGGTCTATAGCAGATTATTTTAAAGCAACCTCAAGTAACTTTCATTTTGTGTTGATTTTGTTGGTCCCTGTGGACTAAAGCGGTAGCGTTTCACCACCGCCTTGTGTCGCAAAACAATCCGGCTATCACGTGCATTTGTTTTGGAAGCGACTGTTTTTCTTTTTTAAACACAGCTGTTTGCAGGATGCACAGCGATAATGTAATTTGTCTATTGGTGACGATATATGACGATGGTGAAACAAAGTAAACTTGGTTTTAGTACCATTCATACACCTAACGTTAGGTTACATGTTCCCTCCGCCTCACTCCCCACGGCTAGGAGACAGCTTCGCTGGGAGGAGAGCAAGCGGCAGCTCCAGAGACGGATCTTCTGTTAGCAACTGTAGCACCGGGGGTCTGATCCTGGACCATCCCGACTCCTTGCTGGATCAGCAAACTCTCTGTTGCTGCAGTCACACAGGTTAGACACAGCGCTGCCGCCGGCCGCCAGCCCGCTGTGCCGGGCCGCCCAGGTAGAGCCTATGTACGGGAAACGCTGTCTTCATAATAATAAGCCAACAGCAACATATAGCTCGGTAGCAAGGCCGACATAAACTGTTACGTTATAAGCCAGTCGTATTACAGTAATGTCCACCGTGACCTAACGTTATACCTCCATGGACTGTAAAACCACATCTCACAATATTTCATAAATAAAATAGACATATTGCAGTCCTGGCGACCAAATCATGTCGCCACTCAGTGCTACCAGTGGAAAAGTTAGTCTGGAGCCCTCGGAAAGAATCAATCATTTCTACACCAAAATAATAAACAGACAAAGTCAATTTCTCCTTGAAGTTTATCATGAAGTTTCTGTCATTTCCCGTACACATTCAATGAAACCTACTGGACAGTCAACAGGGCCACTGCTGAAGAGGAGCGCACCGTTCGACTCAAGTCCTGGAAGATGGCCAGGGAACCCTGCTCCACAAGATACTGCATATTGACGCCCTGGTGCTTAAATCAGTGCTGTGAAAAGAAAAGAATCTCAGTGCAGGTGCTGCTTAAGGCCTCTGAGAGTCAGAAAGCATACTCAGTACAGGAGATGTTAAAAATGATCTACCATTAAATGTGGGAAACATCAAATCATTTTCAAAGTTGTCAGTACGACAAGGTCCTGTGGTCACTCTGCTCTGTTGTGTGCCCTGTTCCCTACAGTAAACTGGGCTACTGTTGTTCTCTTTATCAACAAAAATGAAGGAATCATGACATAAAACCAATCTTTGAAGTAATGTGGAAGCATTTTGGATTTGACACCACTGATGAAATATTCAGAGTTGCACTTACATTAACATCCAATAAATTACGTGTCAGTTACCAGTCGTTCAAACTGACTTCTTTAAGGAAAGCAATCATCTGTGTTTCGGATTATCTGACAGGAATCTTCAGGCACGATGACTTTAGTGTCTCAGAAGCAAAGGCGGAAGTAAACCGAAGGTTTGGGTGGACGCTCAAATCGGCAAAGCGTGTAACCTTGATGTGAGAACCTGCTGTTCACATCCTGTATTTTACCAACAGTGAGTGTTTGTTTCTTTTAACTAAACATTTTCCCCTTAAATACATTTACTGAGGATTTGTGTCTGTGCAGCCCACTGAGACTCTGTATATGACACTGAGCTACACACATAAACTGGATCTGACTTGGCTAAATATTTGTTTACATTAAAAGGATAAGCACCCTTCATCCCACTCTGACACACACACACACACACACACACACACACACACACACACACACACAAGCATCCTGTGTCCTGTTTGGACTCTGAGGAGTCAGACACCAACTGACCGGACAAATGTTCTTTTGCTTTTTCTCTCAAACACTGCCGCTGGCTAACACTCAGCTTTGTGTGTGTGTGTACATGAGTGTGTGTTTTGACTGTGTGTGTCGGTTCTTGCCCACCCTCCAGGTCTGTGTGTATTATAGCGGCCCACTGCTCCTGTGTCCTTTGATTAAGGTCACTTTGGTAACTATGGTTGGCAACACACACACACACACACACACTTACATACATACATTTCCACTGAGCCAAATCAACCATCCTATGCAGCCTCATTCATCCNNTACATATACATTTCAAGATGAGGAGGCCGTAGAAACGCAAAAGTCTGTCACTGAGTGAGTGAGTGAGTGAGTGATGAAGTTACACGATTGGTCAGTCGAGTGTTGGCGTTTCCTCATTGGCCGTTGCTCTTTCAAAATGAATAGGCAGGAACGTTTTAAAGACTGGAACACTTAGTTCTGTCCGGACAAAGCAAAATCCACCAACCAGCATCTGCAAAGCTCACTAATTAACACATTTTATCTTGTTTTTTAATCCCTACAAAAAAATGACAATTTGTCGTTTTAAGGGGAATATGTGCCGGACTATTTCTTGGCGGGGACCAGTATCTTCCTGGAGTTTCCTCTGGTTGCTCGGCAACTGGTCACTGGAAATGTTGCATGTTGGTCTCATGTCCTAAAAAGCACCTGAGGCACGATGGCAATCGGTATCACTTCCAAGTCTGAGTCCTCGCCGAGAAATAGTTCGGCACATAACTAAGACTGCAAATTGTCGTTATTACGCTTCAGTTTTTTAATTTAAAAAAACGATAAATTGATGAGTGTTCATTTGTGATCTTTAGAGGTGCTGGTAGGTGGTTTTTGTTACCTTTGGACAGAGTCAGGCTAGCTGTTTCCCCGTTTCCAGTTTTTATGCTGCCTATAGCTTCATATTCAACGTACAGACATCATCTAACTCTTATATATATATCATTTTAGACATATACTGCATATATATATATATATACTGCATGTGGGAGAGAGAAACTTTGATTTTATTATAATTTTCTTAGTATAATATTTTAGGAACTGTGCTTTTGTGTTTCTTATCTAGATTCACAGGAGAACAGGTGAAATATTCAAACGCACCCGGCTCATCGTTACCGCCAGTTTATGAGCGTGAAACTAGAAGCCAGCCGGTCAGATGGATCAGAGATAAAGAGATAAAACAGTTTGTAGTCCGACGGATGAGCTGGAGCTTCTCACAGAGCTGAACATGGCTGCCGCAGAGAGAGCTACGTCACTGAATGTAAAGACTGTAACATATGTGATAAAGACCCATGTGGCTAAATAAAATGCAGTATAGGGTAAAGTACATGACAATGACGAGTATGAACCCGATGACCGTAATGTATCTAATATACGTCCTGTAGCCTTAATGCATCAGAGACTGTACGCTGCTGCTGTCGAGTCACATCGAATCAGAGAATCCTCACTGCTTATTGTTTCACTTACTGAGTGTGTGTCTGTCTGTTATCTCATGGAAGTGTGTGTGTGTGTGTGTGTTCATTCATGTATGTGTGTGAGTGTGTGTGTGTGTGTAAGGGTCACGCTAACGCTAACGCAGAGTCCGGCATGTTGCTGCGTGTGTGTATGTGTGTGTTGGATGACATTACTAAAAAGAGTCGACATGTTACACAGCAGTGGAGGCTTTAAACCCTCCAGCATCACACACACACACACACACACACACACACAGAGCCTCTCAGCTTGGCTCTGTGCCCGTATGCATGACAAGACCTCTGGGACCCCCTAAACACACACATACACACACACACCACCACCACCACCCCCACCCACCCAAACTCGGCAGCTCGGCGCCTAATAGCGCCCAACATCTTCCCCTGACATGGCTGTGTGTGTGTGTATGTGTGTGTGTGTGTGTGTGTGTGTGTGTGTGTGTGGCTGCAGCAGAAAGAACACTGCGACCTAAAAACCCAGCTCACTGAGAGCGACTGCACGCCGAACAGAAGGCTCATCCAAGTGTAAACACACACACACACACACACAGTGAAGCGCATAGGGACGAGTGTGAACACACACACACACACACACANAATGAGCGTATTTTTGAGAAGAAGCTGTGAAGTTGTCTGTATACTCTATATACTATATGTATACAGTACGTGTGTGTGTGTGTGTGTGTGTGTGTGTGTGTGTGTGTGTGTGTGTCTGCACCGACTGATATTACGGGTGAGGAACCTGAAATGTTGGATCATTAATAAAATTTCTTTAGCAACATATTTTCTTATCGAGGAAATTCAGATCATGTGACGACAACTAAGCCGTCTCCATGACGACTGAGCAGACTCCACCTGCCGAGGAAGGCTGTGAGAGGCGGCTGAAGGCTCCAGAAAAAGCCAACCATGTAAGTGGAGCTTGAGTTGAGATTTAACTGACGTGTTAAATTATTAACAGTTGTTCTGATGACATCTTGTGTTTTACAAGCATGTTGAGCTCACACGTTTATAATCGGTGACGGATATTTAAAGGATCGGTTCACAACTTTTTCAATTCTGTCTTAAAACAACAGTCAGGCGCTCGTATGAACATTAAAACTGTTTTGTGTTGTTGTGATCTTTCCTCCTGTTCATACTCAGAGATTCAGAGATTCTTTCCTGAAGCGATTAAGTGATGAGGCACGAAATCCACGATCCAGCCGGTCCTCGTCCTGCGCTAAAATACATTCCAGAGTTTTAAAATTTTAAAGGAGGAGGTCTGTAATTTTTAGAAATACGCTTTCTTGCTAAGAGTTTGAAGAAGATCGATACCTCTCATGTCTGTATATGAAGCTACAGCCAGCAGCCGGTTAGCTTAGCTTAGCATAAAAACTGCAAACAGAGGGAAACCGCTAGCCTGGCTCTGTCCAAAGCTAGCTGTCACGTTATATCTCGTTAGTTTAATCTCTAAAAAACAGAAGTGTAAAAGCAACCTGCGAACATAACCTTTAACTTGTTTGAATTGCTTGTTTTGATTCAGTGAATTGTGTGTCTGTATTTCCTGAATAGTGAGTATTAGCGGAAGGAAAAGTGCGTCACAGACTTCAGAGGGGAAGTGACAGAAATAAAGAAAAACAAGGTTTCAGATATTTCCCTCAGGAGTTGGTGGAGACTAAAACAAGCTAAAAGACTAAACATCAGACTTCACCAGGAAGCCTCGTCTTAAATTTCAGCGAATCGTTTCGAGGTTCAGACTGGTGGTCGAACAAAACAAGACATTTGAATTTGAAGGTGTTACTTTGAGCTCAGTTTGATTTTAATTATAATATAGAATAAACTGATTGATCAAGAAAATATCCAGCAGATTAATCCATCATGAAAATAGTTGCAGCCCAATTTAAAATAATGAAAAATTTGTTTCACCTCAACCGAGATATAAAAATACTGCTTAAACATGAATGCATGAGTATAATAATCCAATAGTAGTATATATATAGTATATCATGAGACACGCAGGGGCCATTTCTCTGCATTGAGTTCTTTACTTTTGATACTTGAGGTACATTTTCCTGATAATACTTTTATACTTTCAATGCAGGACTCTCACTTGTAATGGAGTATTTTTACTGTGTGGTATTAGTACTTTTACTTAAGTGAAGAATCTCGATACTTCCTCCACCACTGCGTCTACCTTTGTGGTCGTCTCTGCGCCAGTGTGTTGTTTTAATCTTCCTTCATCTGATGATGAAGATTCACTTGAGACACACACACACACAAACACACGCAGGTCTAACAGGAAGTTATGAGTGTATCACCACACTTTCGTAAAAAGCCATGTGGCAGGTGTGTGTATGTGTGTGTGTTTGGGGATACATATGCTCAGTGTTTGTGAGTGTGTGGCTCTGCAGGGGAGGTGGTTGTGTGTGTGTGTGTGTGTGTGTGTTGTGGTTGTGTATAGTAAATATTTCTACAGGAGCGATCATCTTGGCTTCATGTCAGAGTCCCCAGCTGTCAGCACAACACCGGCCCCTGGCAGAGAGAGAGAGCGAGGCGAACCTCGACCTCTCGTGTGGTACGGCAGCGTGTGCTGACCATGCAAAGCCAGCAGTCAGTGGTGGAGTGTAACTAAGTACATTTACTCAAGTACTGTGCTTCAGTACAAATTTGAGGTACTTGTACTTTACTTGAGTATTTTCATTTCTTTTATTTTTGAGCATTTACATTTTATCGTTTCTGTTTTCTGTTTCAGAATTTTAAATTTCTCTTATTTTACTCATTTTCATATCACACACAGTATATTTCAGTATCCACATATCTTTTTCAGTTTTCACATTGAATTATGGCCTGATTATCCTGAATACTAAAGTATAATTTGATTTTAATTCTTGGTAAAAAAATGTATCCTCCATAAAGACTGACACCACTCTCATGTCTGTATGGTGAATATGAAGCTAGAGCCGGCAGCCAGTTAGCTTAGCTCAGCTCAAAGACTGAAAACAGAGGGAAACAGCTAGCGTGGCTCCGTCCAAAGGTAACTAAGTTAACCTCCCAGCACCTCTGAACCTCACTGATTAACATTTTATATCTTGTTTCTTTAACAAAAACCAAAATGTAAAAACAATTTGTGATTTTATGGGGCTTCTGTGCCGGACTATTTTTTCCAGTCCAGCACATAACCCCACGACATAACATGTACAGTGTGTGTGTGTGTGTGTGTGTGTGTGTGTGTATGTAAATCTATTTGTGTAACATTACATTCTGTCTCTGTATATTTTTCATGTTTCAGCTGTTCCTTTGATTTCATCCCTGCTGATGATATACAGAGCTGTATGCTGGGATGCAGGTTGGCTGTGTGTGTGTGTGTGTGTGTGTGTGTGTGTTGAGGCGTGCTGTATGTACTTGATGTTCCGGTACGTTCTGACCTCCTGGCTCCGGTTGGGGATCAGCGTCCTTCAGGATTCAGGCTGACGAGCTGCTAACTGCAGTCTGTCTGTTATTTTCTGTGAATCTCTCAGTCTCTCGCTGGGTCTGCTGTGCCTACTGTACATAAAGTATTTACTATATATAGAGTGCAGGTTCTTGTGGGTACTACACACAATCTCAATTTGCCTGCTGACATTACACAGACAAATTTGTATGTTTGGAGAGTGTAGTGAATAATTTGTACACAGAGTTAACCTCGAGGAGGCTTCCTGTTACTGAAACATTTAATAAGTGAGAACGGATGACTGATGGATGATTTTTAGCCATGCTGTCGGTGTGTCTGTAGGGATGGCAGTGTCGGTCTCTCATCCACCCCTTTGCTCCGACTGAATTGCCTTCAGATTTTCCACAAACATTCGCGGCCTCGAGAGGATGAGTCCTGATGATTTTGGTCGTCCCCTGACTTCATGTTGCGCCACCATGAGGTTCACATTTGTGGTTCAGAGTGAAATATCTCAACAACTATTGGATGGATTGTCATGAAATATGCCACCGGTATTCAAGGTCCCGAGAGGATTAATCAGAATGACTTTTCCTCTCGTACCACTGCAGTGTAAGGTCGACCATGTGCCTGGTAGGTCATGTTTATAACACTGTGCAGATTATTTTAAGAGAGTGTTCATGTTTGTTCACAATTTTATCGTTATATCAACGTATACTGTATGTAGAGAGAGGAGTTTGGACAAAGATGATGAGTTTTGTGCAATTGTACATTGACATATTCATTATATCTGTTCTATGAACAACGGCATGTAGGCTAATTTGCTAGCTAAGTTAGCCAACTACCAAGCAGTGTGTGTTTCTATATTTCTACTATCATCACTGTTGAAGATGCACGTTCCAGAACAGATCAGTGATCGTCCGTCCCCACTCCGTCTCAAATCCAACAGAAACTTTGATTTTGAGATGCAGTTTGGGGTAGGAGGCTTCCTTTCCTCTCTTTTGTCCTTATTTTGATTTTCAAAGACACGACACAGTGGTTCCAGAGGTGGAGCAGGAACACAGTGCACACTTTTATTTTCAATATCTGCCAAATCAGTACGCTCTGTCAGGGCAGCAGCTTGGCAGCAATATTTCCTCAGAAGACGCTGAGTTGTGTTCATCGCTGAAGGCTTAACAAAGGACGAATGTTCTGCTGTGGGTTGTTTAAGAGCTGGCAGCTACAGATCCTTAAATAACAGCATGGTTTTTAATATAAAGTGTTAATTGTTCTTTTTAAAAGTGTATGTTAACAATCAGACATCAGATATTTCAGTCCAACAAACACTGAACGTTAAATTGGGTGCAATGTTGTGTTTTTAAATGATCAATGAAAACAGTAAATCTCAAGATCTGGGTGGTAAAAATTAAGAATTAAGAAAGATAGTCGTTTTCTTTACATTGTGGTGGTGTGTCAGTTGGTTTATGGGGCCTGAAGATCTCCCTGAAATCTGTTCCGGTTCACTGGAGACGTCTGTGGTGGAGGGTTTAATAAACTGTGCGATGGCTGTAACTGACGGGAGGTGAGTGAAACACTGTGAGGCCGTGTGTGTATGTGTGTGTCCGAGTGTTGATGCTCGAGGGGACGACCAGTCAGACCGGACAGTTTAACTTCTGGAGCTGATTCAGCTGGCAACACACACACACACACACAAACTAGAGCTGCTAAACTAGAGCTTTTTGGCTTTCGCCTGAAGATGAGTTACAGAAGTGGGAAACTGTGTGTGTGTGTGTGTGTGTGTACAGATCACGCAGGAGTCAAGGTTAAAGCCATCAGGACAGAGCAGGAACAAATCATGACTCAGCTTCATTAGGACATGAGTCAGCTCTGCTCGTGGCATCATCAACATTTCAGCTGCTGTGACTGACTGAAGCCTGCGAGTCTTTATTTCATCTGCACGTTTGTAAGATCAACATTTACATCAGATTGTCTCGTTTTATCAAAGCTGCATTCACTGTTTTTTTTTTGGCAAGTGTAAAAACAACAAATAACCATTTTATGGGGGTTTATGTGGTGGACTATTTCCAGGTACAGCGAGCTTCGTGTCTACAGTACAGACACGAGAGTGGCGTCGATCTTCTCAGCTTACTCTCGACAAGAAAGAAAGTGAGCACATTTCCTAAAATGACGAACTTTTCAGAGCCTGTTAAAGGTACGGGAAACTCAAAATCGTGAATTTGCTGCTAAATATGTGTTAACTAACTCTAACTAACTCTCTAAGCAGTGTCATCAGTCGCAGCCGATGCTGCTGTTCGCACTGTACAGACAACAACCGCCTGGTTTACTCTGACACTGAAGAAAAAGTCTGAATCTGACATCATCTACATCGGAGATCCTGACACAGTAGCGTAGGCACGAGTGTGCCAGGGTGTGCCGGTGCCACCCAGAATGAAGGCTGGCACCCCCAGACATCATGGTGACGGCGGACATGCAGAC
The DNA here is from genome assembly GCA_003416845.1 of Oplegnathus fasciatus. Classification (NCBI taxonomy): domain Eukaryota; kingdom Metazoa; phylum Chordata; class Actinopteri; order Centrarchiformes; family Oplegnathidae; genus Oplegnathus; species Oplegnathus fasciatus. The sequence goes on along the minus strand of NTHP01000420.1, from coordinate 54,284 downwards.
CCCTCACCTGTTGAGGTGTTGGTCTCTGTGACGAGGATGTCTTTCCTGAAGTGAACAGTTTACTTCAGGTAATGTTAACGTTCAGAGCACATTATCTGTGCGTTTCCGAGTAATGTAATCGTACTGACCTCATGCAGCCCTCCTGTTTTTTCACTTGTTCCGTTTCCAGTTTTGTCGTTTAACTTCCGCTCGCTGTTGGAAGTCTCGGTCCTGATCAGTTTAAACAGCCTATTATGCACTTCTCAGAGTGGGGAACACACATCCATATTTATGAGGGAGCCATATGACCTGACACCACCAACATCCACCACAGATATCAGATTTAAAAAGTCACAAACGGACGCGGTGTTGAAGCAGAAATATGAGCAGTGTGTTGGATTTACAGCCTCTTGAGCTCCTGGTGTTTGTTTTGACACTTACTCAGATTAGAACACTGTTACATTACTGTGTGTGTGTGTGTGTGTGTGTGTGTGTGTGTGTGTGTGTGTGTCCAGACCATCTAGGAAAATACTCAGCGATCAGACCACCACGTCCCTCTTTAAGCCCTTTAATACCACAGAACACACTGTAATCTCCACACACACACACAAGCTGAGAACATTTGACAATTAGGGCAAACACACACAGGCTCTAACACCCCCGCAACCCCCAACCCCCCTCCCCACACACACACACACCATTTGGAGCATGAGAAAACACACACACACACACACACACACACACACAG
>NTHP01000419.1:474739-501166 GCA_003416845.1 Oplegnathus fasciatus | reverse complement strand
TTACATGTTCCATACTTTAACGAACTCCTCCTAGAGAATTCATCAGATCAACTTCAAAATGGGCCAGTGTAATCTTAAGACCTTCGTGATGAAAAGTTGTAATAATAATTGTTGTAGATCGTTGAACGGCGTGGGTGTGGCGAGACGACCATTTTGCACATTTCGCAACGAAACATCAAGTTGTTGTAATTGGAAGGTACAGTGTCCAATCTGCCCCAAACTTCACATGTTTGATAAGACTCCCAGCCTGCACACATCCACATGCCAATATTCAGTCATAGTCATAGCGCCACCTACTGACAACAGGAAATTACATGTTTTAGACTTTGATGTACTCCTTGCAGGGTGACCAGATGTACCTCAAATGTGGTCAGAAAAGCCTTAACACCTTGATGATGCTTTGTTATGAAGATTGTGAGTTTTCATCAAATGGTGTTACCGTGGCAGTGCGGCGAATTTCGATGTCTCGCCCTGAAACTACAAGGTGTTGTAACTCGGCTGTACACGGTCCAATCTGCCACAACCTTCACATGTTTGATAAGAGTCCCGGCTCTAAGACATCTACATGCCAATATTCAGTCATAGTTGTAGCGCCACCTACTGACAGCAGGATGTCAGCCTAATGTGACAAAGATCATCCAATTTACATGAACTTTACATGGTGTGGTCTACACATGATATCCAGCAACATGACATATAATTACTGTGAGTTCTCTAGTGGCACGGAGCGGGCACAGGAAGTGATATTTATCTCGCTCAGGCAGTGGCTGATGCTCCCCCCCACATGCGCAATGGTGTGAGGGCCCGTTCAACACTGCTTGCAGTTTTAATTATTATGTGAATTTGTTATGTAAATTTGTTCAGTGTTTTGTATTTATTTATATTTATATATTTAAGTATCATTTAAACTGTTAACAGTTAATATGTTGTTCAACTTCAAGTTCATATTTAACTTAGCAGTATAAAAAGCTGTTCTTTAATGTCGTCGGCAATCGTTTGATGCTTTTAAAAAAAAAAAAGTATTGGTTCAGGCACCGTTTAGGCACCGGTACCGTTTTAAAAGTATCGTTTAGCATCGGTATGAGGAGGACGGCCTAGGGGCAGGGCAGAGGCAGAGCAGGAACCCTCTGGCGGATGGCCTGGGGGATGACAAGACAGGCAGAGACTCTCTGGTGGATAGGCAGGAGGATGACCAGACTGGTGAAGCTGCTCCGGCAGGCAGAGAAACCAGGGACTGCTGCAACACAGGAGCTGAGGACCGCTGCAGCACAGGGACTAGAAATAGCTGCAGCTCAGCAGGAACAGGTGTTGGCCGGGCTACTGACTGGGGTTCTGCATGGGTGTCAGCAGGGCTTCAGGGTTTCAGGCAGGACGTTGGCAGGGATGGACCGGGGACCAGAAAGTTCAGGCCGGAAGTCAACAGACTGGTTGCTAGCAAGCTGAGGTGCAGACTGGAAGCTAGCAGGCTTGTTACTAGCAGGCCAAGGATCCAACAGGAAGCTAGCTGGCTGGTTGCTATCAGGCCGAGGATCAGACAGGAAGCTAGCTGGCTGGTTGCTAGCAGGCCGAGGATCAGACAGGAAGCTAACATTCTGGTTGCCAGCAGGCTGGGATACAGGCTGAGGTGTAGACTGGAAGCTAGCGGGCTGGTTGCTAGCAACCTGGGGCTGAGACTTGGATGCAGAGGAGGCTTGAGTGACTGGATGCCGCTTCCATCTGTTAAAGGCTAACATGTGGGCAAACTCATGGTCCGTCCTCCAGGACTTTGTGAGTATCCTCAGGAAGCTGGGCTCCAAGATTCAGAGGAAATCGAGAGTGAGGATAGTATGGAGATCAGTCAGGAGAATGAAAGATCAAGAGAGAAACGAGGAAATTCTTTTGTCGAAACACGTGCGAGGAAACAGAGGAAAGTAATGACTAGCACTGAGGGAGGAAGTGGTGAAACTGGGGTTGAAGAAAATGAATTTAAGGTAATACTTAAATTTAATAAAGAGAATGGAGTGCACTCTATGAGCCCTGTGAAGTTAACTACAATACTAAAAAAACAAGTTGGTGAGATAAAAATGGCCAAAGTTTTGAGAGATGGAAATCTGCTATGTTGGATGAAGGAGGTTGGGAAGTGTAAAGTGACAAGTGCAAGCCGTGTGGAGAAGGGAAGCAGATGGAATAAGGGAGTGATTTGGGGAATACCAGTTGAGGTTACCATGATGAAGTAAAGGGAAACCTGAAAGGTGGGAGATTGAAAGATGCACAAAGATTGCAGGCCTTCAGAGAAGGGGTGAGGAAAGACAGGGAAAGCATATTGTTGGGATTTGAGGAAGAAATTCTCCCAAAGAAAGTTGTACTTGGATACATGACCTACATTGTGAGCGAGTATGTTCCAAAACCTCAAAGATGCTTCAGTTATCAAAGATTTGGTCATACTGCTCAGACATGTAAAGGAAGAAGAAGGTACGCAAGACGTGGGGATGACCATGAGTACGAGCACTGTGGGAAAGGGATGCCACCAAAATGTTGTAATTGAGGAGGAAACCATAGTGTGGCATATGGAGGATGTGAAGTAATGAAAAGGGAGGTAGAGATTCAACAGGCTAGAGTGCAAAACAAGACCACATATGCAGAAGCTGTCAAGATGGTGAACCAGAGGAGAGGGAGAGATACAGGAGACACAAGAAGGACAACATAACAAACATCAGGAACAACCAAAAGAGGATAAAGTGTAGATTGATTTAAAGAGACTAGTTACTTTCATAGCAGGAGTCATAAATGCTACAATGGAAATGAAATAAAAAACAGAAAGAATACAAATAATAGTGGCAGCAAACCATCTGACCATTAACAACTAGCATGGGAAGAGATGAGAAATGATCTCAGTGCTCAGGCAAGCCAAGAGGCATCATGGGTTGGTTAGCAATATTATGGCTCTTCTGTTACAATGGAATGCAAGGAGCTTAGTGGCAAACGGACAAGAGCTTAAAATATTTATTGATCAATTACCAAGTGTACCGGAAGTTGTTTGTGTACAAGAAACATGGCTGAAACCAAATCTGGATTTCAGAATGACTAATTATACTGCTGTTTGGTGTGATAGGGAGGAGGGGGAAGGAGGAGGGTGCACTACATTTATCAAGGAGAATATGCCATTCAGAGTTGTCAGTAAGGGTAAAGAGGAAGAACATATAGTAGTAGAAATATGGTAAAATGAAGGACAGTTCACCATCATAAATTACTACAACCCCTGCAGGAAACTAGACATCAACAAATTAAAGCAGATCCAAGGACAGACCAGGAATCATATCTTTTGGTATGGGGATTTTAACTCACATAGCTTGTTATGGGGAGGGGAAAAGACGGATACAAATGAAGAGATAATAGAACAACTATTGGAGGAAAGAAACTTGGTGTGTATTAATGATGGTAGAGGGACACAGATAGATGTGCACACAGGTAGCATTTCAGCACTAGATTTGACACTGGTATCAAGAGAGGTGGCAGGGATATGTGAGTGGGAATTATGGGAAGACTCAACAGTTGGTAGTGATCATTACCCAATATTTAATAAAGTACATGTAAACCTTGAAGTAAAGGTAGAGGATATTCAGTGAAGTAAAATGGGATCAATTTGAGTATTTATGTGAGCTGGAAAGTGAGGAAATAGACCTAAATCAGAATATAGAAAAAGCTGATGAAAGGTTTAGAGAAGTAATACTAAAAGCAGCAAATTTATCAATCCCCAGAAGCAAAGGGAAAATGAATAGGAAGGCAGTCCCATGGTGGACAGAGGAATGCAGGAGAGCCATTAAAGAGAGGATATTAAAATATTAAAGATAACCCACAATTTTCAAAATCTAACTGAATATAAAAGCACACAGGAAAGTTGTGGAAAAGGCAAAGGGATTCTGTAAAAAGTTTGGATTCTGTAACAAAATAGGCAGATCAACACCTATAAGTAGTGTATGGGGAATGATAAGAAAGATGAGGGGAGTCCGAAGAGAGTGGCAGTACCCAGTATTAAAAGCTGGAGAGGAAACAGCAATATCAAATGAAGATAAAGCAGAAATAATGGCTAAGACATTCACTGAAATTCATAGTTCTAATAACAGAGGAAGGGAAACAAGGGAGAGAAAAAGAAGAGAAGTATATCCAGAGAAGCATATCCAGGGGTGTTACAGAGACGAGAGTGTACAGGCGGTGTGATGGATGCACCTTTTACAATACAAGAAATGAGAAGAGCTATAGTAAAGTCTGGGTCAACATTTCCAGGGAAAGACCAAATTTGTTATATAATGTTAAAACATTTTGGAGGTCAGACAGAAATCAAACTATTAGGATTATATAATAAAGTATGGGAAGAAGGAAGATTACTTATCAGCTGGAAGGAGGCAGTTATTTAAGAGGCAGAAACCTCGAGCAGAACCGGGCTATAGGTGGGCTGCCATCTGCCTTGACCGGTTGATAATTAATAATAGAAATATGATTCATAATAATAGTAGCAGTGGGGGTCAAACAGGCCGACAGCAGCAGATGGTCTGCAACAACGACTCACAGGAACCTGCGAGACAAGAAAGCACAGAGACTCCGGGGAAGATACAAAGTTAGTAACATGCATTAATGAGAAATTAATATGCACAGAAGGAGAGGAAGAGGAGGAGAGAGGAGCTCAGTGCATCATGGGAAATCTCATGGCAGTCTAGGCCTATAGCAGCATAACTAAGGGATGGTTCAGGCTTCTGTGTGGGCGAACTGTCTAACCAAAACAAATTAGCCAACAATTCTGCTTCCTAGCCAGAGTGCAGTTCTTTTTTTCTAACCATGGAGTCTTCAGTACTGCCACAGTCAGCAATAGTTTACTTCTGTAATAAAACAATTGGCACAACTGGAATTGGTGTAATCACACAAATAATAATATTAAAAAAACAAATATGATTATGGTTTACATTTACGAGAAATTTAACCAGAGGCGTGCTAATTCAGTCAACAAGAAAATTAACTGATTGTTTTATTAATGACAGCAGCTGCATTATTGTGCACATGTAACTGTAGCTAAAGACTAGTAGTCCTAGTCATAGTCAAATGGTAGATTAAGTCATTAGTCATGTTGACACCATCACTGCTGCTCTGACAGCTTGGCTCATCCTCAGGACTCAGCGGTGCTGCCAGTTGGTTTTTATTTTCTCCCCTCTAAAGCTGCCTCACAAGAGGTATTAGAATCTTCTTCTTCTCCTCCTGCCTCTTTGGCTGGACTGCAGAGGGCCAGCCATACAAACCCAAAAGTGGTCGGCCTAGTGGAGTTTCCTCATTGGCTGTTGCTCTGGGAAAAATATGAGCTGTCCCCCTCAATATATCATTGTAAACATAACTGTATAATTTTAAATAATATCATAATATTCACAAAAAGCGTTGTGCTAACTATAGATGCAAAACAGTGTGTTTTAAAGTTTTGAAAGCTTGTGTCCCCCCTCATATGCCTCACAGTGGTTTGGTCCACTGGTTCCTATCCGCCAAACCCCACACACACTAGTCCTTGAACATGCTCATACAACCCTTAATAGTGATGCGCGGGTCAGGGTTTTTTAATACCCGCACCCACCCAGACCCATCACTGTTGGCTTTTGAAAACCTAAAAGTTGCAACACCTGGGCAAACACTGTGGTAGTAATTTGAGTTTCTTCTTTATACAATTAATAAAATATTAACTGTTACAACAGTGCTTTGGTGGCATCTTTGGTGTCCCCTTCAAGAATTGCTCTTAGGAAATGTTTATGTTTATAATCCCCTCCAACAATGAAATGAAATATCTGCACTTGGTCATGTGATACCTCAGTAGCCTACAATTTAAGAACAAATGTTGCTGGGAGGCTTGGTGTCATTTACACTGGGGATGCTGGGGACATGTCACCACCACTTTTTGAAATGGCCGATTTTGTCCCCATCACTTTTCAAAAGCATAATTTGAGTATTTGAGTTTAATTGTGTGAAATGTATGTATTAATTTTGTGGAATTTTAAAAGAATGAATAAAAAATCAAATCAACGATTTGAGTTTGTTTTAAAATTAATATGGATAAATAAATGTAAATAATCTAATCCCTGCTCCAGATTAATTCATGTTCTCAAATATCGATATTTAAACCTTATGCTTAGAATGAGTCATGATTGGTTGAACTTGACTCATGAACTCTTGTGAACGCTGTTTCTCTAATGTTAAAAAAGTATACAGCATCGAAACAACAAGGCAGTTTAACTTAACATCTAAAGGTAAGGTTGATTTATTATCTTTAGTTGGCAATGGCAATGGCAATTTATTTACATAGTACATTTTATTACATGTAATCTCAAAGTGCTTTACATAGAAAGACAAAATATAGACATAAACATGAGAACATAGATAGCATAAACAACATAAAGAATACAGTATAGAACATCAACACAATCAAACAGAAACCCATGCCCTATCACATATACACATACACACACGAATAGTAATTAACCATAAGCCTAGGAGAATAGGAAAGTTTTAAGATTGCTTTTGAATATGGACACAGTTATGATGGAACTCAAGTCAGCAGGCAGCTTGTTCCACAGAGCAGGACCGCAGTAACTAAAGGCACCCTCACCGGAACTGGATCTAATTCTGGGTACTGTTAGAAGACCTCTGCCTGATGAGCTGAGAGGCCTGATCATGTTATAATCAGTGAGCAAGTCAAATGTCAAACCATTGAGTGCTTTATAGACTATTAAAGCTTAGGTAAGTAATGTCTTTTAGAAGCATTTTTTGTTATATTTCTTGAAATTCTCTTTACATCCACACAGCAATCAATAAATCAAGTGCTCTGACAAAAAAGGAAAAAAGTCCGGTGTCTGTGGCTGTCACAGGACTGCCTGTCCAGCTACGCATCTGACGACCAGCGCACACTCTGACCCTGACCTCTGACCCTGCACTCACTGCGCATGCCCGGAGTCTTCCACACAGCTAGGCGGCTAAAGCTAGCGAACTAGTCGCACAAGAATGGCAGAGGAAGGAAAGAAAGACAGAAGTAGAAAAGGTTACGACCAAAAAGAGGTTGGATAAAGCAAGAGGTCAAACAGGAGTCAATATTAGTACGGATTTTCAACAACAGCGGGAAGAACTGAGGGAGTTGAAGGGCTGAAAAGTGGCGCTGTGAGTAGGACAACAGCCATGTTGGTTGTTTACGTTCATTATGATGATGTTCGGTGTTTTCAAACATGTGAATGAGACATGAGGTAGTTGGACACGGTTAGCGATGACAACGATGCGCTGCGCTCCTCCCCCCAACGCTCTCTCGTGGAATCGTCCTCCAGCAGCAGTAGTCAGGAAGTGCGCGTTTGTGTGTTTTGTGGGGAGTGGCTTTGGAGGGAGACCTGGGNGGGCGTATACTTTCAAAATCTAGCTTACTCTTGCCGGTTTCTTCAACATTACCGACCCTAGCTTTAATAGGATTTTGAAGGTGATTCTGTATTGCACTGGGAACCAATAAAGTGATTTCAGTACCGGAGTAATATGTTCAAATTTTCATGTACATGTAAGGACTCTGGCTGCTGCATTTTGAATGAGCTGAGATTGTTTTGATATTCCCGCAAATAGAGCATTACAGTAGTCTAACCTGCTTGAGATGAATGCATGAACCAGTGTCTGACAGTCAGTTTTAGATATGAATGCTCTAAGTTTTGGTATATTTTTTGGCTGGACCGCAGAGGGCCAGCCCTACAAACGCAAAGGTCTGTCGCTGAGTGAGTGGGTGAGTGATGAAGTTACACGATTGGTCAGTTGAGTGTTGGAGTTTCCCCATTGGCCGTTGCTCTTTCAAAGTGAATAGGCGGGAACGTTACTCCGTACCGTAACACTATGAGTACAGCACAGTCCTCTAAAGCTAGTGGGTTTATCCCTCACTCGTGGAGCACTGAAGAGTTGTAGTTTACGCCCACTTACTACATGGGTCCCACCTCGGTCTCACCTTGTTGTGTATAACTTGAACTGAAACCAGACAATCGGCTTCCAACCAGCTTTTTCTTTGGCTAGTTAAAGGAACAGGAGTTACCGCACGTAACCGACGGTCTATTCCGTACAGGCTTCGCCCTCTTAAGACTATCGCTAGTGGGATAAGGGCGAAGCGGGATGTGGAGTATGCTCCACTGGGTCCATCCGGTACCCACAAGCACAAACACAGACACACTTCACATGAAACAATAACCAGTCCACACTAACGTCAGTGCGTTACAGCGCAATGGTGCGTCACAGTCCATCATCTGCGCACATATGGCACAGAGACGGCACAATACCTGATATTACCTGATAGCAGAGAAGTATTAAATCAGAATTCATGGAAGAGAATGACAGGCACGTTGTCTGTCACTCAACGTCATCGTTGCCCTGGTTACGGAGACTCAGACCCTCAATTCATGATACCCCAGACTTCCCCAAAAGCAGATAAGTTGTTGTTGGCTCATGTGTGTACTGTTGTTATTAGATCATACTGTGTTTAGAGTCATCATGTGATAGTTAGCTACACTGGGCCATTCTCCTAGATACACAAGGTAACAGTTCTCAGAGGATGTAAGCAGAAGACGCTCCCTCCGCATGTGTGTGTGTGTGTGTGTGTGTGTGTGAGTGAGAGAGAGAGAGAGAGAGAGAGAGAAATTTAACCAATGACCCACTTGGTGAAAATTAATCTTCCAAAGGCTAGGCTACCCCATCCTTCCTGAAAGATGTTGGACTGAAGGTTAAAATTATATTTATTTTATAATTTATAAAATATTTATTTATTAATTAACCTCTCATGAAGGATGGGGTAGCCTGCCCACCTTTGGCAGATTAATGTCCATCAATGTCCAGTTGGTTAGTATTTTCTTACAGCATATTATCTCCTCTTATGCAGGCATTATAAAATAGATTAACACATATTCGCACAAATAAATGTATTGTTCAGTCATCCACCATAGTGGTCTCTGTGGTCTGTGTGGACACAACCACTGACTATGCCTGTAACAATCTGGCCACAATATAGCACATTGACCACATGGTCCAGCCATATACTAGGTTTCCACCTAGTCTTGTTAACTGGTAAAACGCTGTTCTAGTGATATTGGTAATGTGATTTTCAAAACTGAGATCTGTATCTGAAATAATGCCAAGGTTTCTGACTTGCTCACTGTATTTCAGAGACAGTGATGCCGAGTGTGAATACATTTTCTGTCTCCGATTTTTAGGACCAACTCTGAGTATCTCAGTCTTGTCTGTATTCAGCTGTAAAAAAGTGTCTGGACATCCAGCAATTAATATCATTAATACAGTTTACTAGTTTGTCAACAAGACTGAGATCATCAGAGGAAAGTGTGTCTGTGTGTCATCGGTATATGAATGGTAGGATATATTGTGTTAAAAATTTACTCTGGGGTTCCACAAGGGTCAGTGCTTGGGCCATTGCTCTTCAATCTGTACATGCTCCTGCTTTCTGTGGATTTAAAACTACCTATTGAAACGTAAGAGCTCCTTTCCTTTAAGTAGGATGAAAACCAGTTAAGAACAGGACCTGCTAAACCGACTGAAACATGGAGCCTTTGAATTAAAATATCAACAGTGTCAAGGGCAGCAGTGAGATCAAGCAATACTAAAATTCTCTAAAGTTCTCTGTGAGTCACTGTTGATATTAAGGTCACTGATTACTCTTATGAGAGCTGTTTCAGTGCTATGATTGGCCTGAAACCCGATTGGTATGTATCATATATATTGTGAGTTGACAGATATTCATCCAGTTGTTTGTATACAACTTTTTCAAGTATTTTGCTGAGAAAAGGAAGATTGGAAATTGGTCTGTAATTATTAATTACAGATGGATCTAGATAGTTTTTCTTCAACAGAGGTGAGATTACAGCACGCTTGAGAGAAGCAGGGAAAATGCCAGTCTGCAGGGAGCTGTTAATAATAATTTCTATGTTATTTATAAAGCAGTGAGAGACAGATTTGAACGGTTTGGTAACGTTGTTAATGGCGTTCCTTCAGTTGTTTCTATTTTGTCATATTTTAGGGCAGTAATAATGGATATTGTTATCACTGGGCTGACTGACATGAACTGGTGCTTTTTACAGTAGATGTGATATTGGCATTGTTCGATTGACATGGTGTTGCAGCTGTGGATGTGATGCATATGGATGACTGTTACTTGTGCGGTCAACGTTGTTGTGCATTTTATGCTGAGTATTTTCGTATTGTCTACTCTGTAGTAGTCTAGGCTATGCCCTTTTGATGCGCTGTTATGCAATTTTATTCCTCGACCCGCCGTAATGATCTACTCTGACCTCATACCGATACCCCCATTACTTTGCCTAAAATAGCATATGTTGAAGAACATTTTAAAAAGATTTTTTCATCTGAGCCTTAATGTCGCCACCACTTTTCAACACAAAGTGATGCCCTCGCTGGGACCACTACAGAAAATTGCAGATGAACATTTGATATCCAGGAATTCACATTGTAGACAGGACCGCTGACTGCCTGTAACAATTTGGCCACAATATAGCACACTGACCATATATGGTCCAGCCATATACTAGGTTTTGACCTAGTCTTGTTTCATCTAGATTAGCCATGTTTTGCCGACTCTCCCTGCCTCGCTTCCTCATAAAGCACCTGCCAATGCCAAAAGCCTTTTATCGGACATTTAGAGTGTGCAATAAAAGCAGTGTTTAAATCTCTTTCTCTCCATCTTTCTTTTCTTCATCTCTCTTGCTCTCTGTAGCTGTACTGGCCAGCCAGTGCGGACCGTGTCCAAGAATGTCTCATGGCTGGGAAGGATCCAGAGGTGATACAACACACACTCACACAGACACAGATACACACAAAAACACACTAGATTGCATAGGCAAAGCAACATGTACCACAGTAACTACTGTTTGTTACCATGGATGCAGATAATCGGTTTTGCAGTCACACAGGGAAGGAAGTACATTGACACAGAATCCTACACAGATCAGTGGTCAGGTCATATCAGCTTTTTCCATCCTGTCTTTGCTGCCTGCTGCAACATTATATTACCACACAAGAAACTGTCTAAAGAGTTCTGCAACAATAAAGCAAGACAGTTGCAATGATAGATTACAATCTAGAGTGGAGCTAAAGTTGAATGAACCTGATTCATTTGGGAACGATAAACAAACAAGAGACCTCTGATGCTGGTGAGGATATCAAGATTCAGGTTAACGAGTTTTATTCAGACAACAAGACAACATGTAAAGGACAAAATGGGCAGGCTTTGGCAGGGAAGAAAAGAAAAACAGGTGATGCTCATTGAGCACACATATCTTGCTTTCAAGTTAGCCTGATAGCTCCATGTCTTTTGTGTGTAAAAACTCTTGCAGTTTCGGCAAAGTTTAAGTTCCTAATGAGAAACATGCAGTTTATGATTTCAATTATGTTATTTCAATAAATTTCAACCTGGCTCCTTTTGTTATTACTTTTCCAACATTGTTACCTGGTGATACAAATGCAACCAAATCATCTAAGACCCTATCTTATATATGTAATAAAACAATATTACAAAATACTCCACATTCTCCATCATTTCTCACATTGTGATCTCTCTCTGTCTGTCTTTTTGTGTGTGTGTGTGTGTCTCTCTCTCTCTCTGTCCAGTTGGAGTGTGCTAATTTCCTGCGAGTTCTGCAGCCTTTTAATCAGACTCATCTGTACATTTGTGGCACCGGAGCCTTTAACCCCCGATGTGCTTTCATAGCTACCAGCGTCTTCCAACAGGTATTACTGCAAGCACACACTTCCTGTCACAATGACTGGAAGGGGAATCACTGTCCCAAATGAACAGCATTGTGTTTCTTAATCTTTACTTAATCTGTGAAAAATTTGAAGCAACTCTGTGGAACTTTTCATCTTGTGTTGATTTTGGCGGTCCCTGTGGACAAAGGCGTCGTGTTTCACCTAACATTAGATTACATGTTCCCTCCATTTCACTCCCTGCTGCAAGGAGACTACTTCCCTGGGAGAAGAGCGGGCGGCAGCTCCGGAGATGGACCTTCAGTTAGCGGCTGAAGCAACTCGAATTCAGCCAGAGCAAACCCCAGCGCCATTTTGTCTGATGTCGCGGAAAACAGGCATTAAGAATAACTATTAGAAACAGCCAATCTTCTCGCTGTTGGTCTTATTTGCTTATGTAGGTCATATAGAGGTATCAGTATTAAATTGAGAATGTTTCATAACCAGTTAAACTCTGTAGAGTTCTTTTAATTTTAGCACCACTTTACATTCACACATGTAGACACACTCGTACCATCTGATGTGATTTCTGTGAAGTGAAAGCACCACAAGGCAGTTAGTATGGCGCAGGGAAAGGGTCAAAATTAATACTACTGAGAAGTCGGAGGAGGCTATGTCCTTGCTGAAGCTGGCTACTTATCTGACAACTGAGAGGCCGGCGGTGGGAAATGAGAAGCCAGCTATTCATTCGAATGGGGGGGGGCATCTGTTGAAGGCTAACATGTCAGCAAACTCAAGGTCCGTCCTCCAGGACCTTGTGAGTATTCTCAGGAAGCTGGGCTCCACACATTCATAAAATCCTCCTCTGTTACTCCAAAGTCGCTCCAAGAGAAAGGCAGGCTGGAAAAGTGAATGTCTGCTGGGTCCATCTTGGTCAGTTCGTACTGTTATGGTGGAGTGCAGGGTGGACCCAAATGCAGGACACAGAGGCAGGCAGATGCAGTTCCAGGGTTTATTAGAATTAAATGGCTTGCTGACAAGAACAAGCAGGCAGAACAGGTAGGCACAGGAAACACATGGACGAACCACAGATGAACTGACAAAGAATAAAGGAAGGGGACTGATATATATAGTGAGTGGCTGATCAGGAAGTGGAGACAGGTGAGCGGACTAATGAGGGACAGATGAAACTAATTGGGGCGGAGGAGGTAGTCAAACAGAAGGGAAACACACAAGGGCAGGAAGTGTCTGGAATGAGAGGAGAGGTAAGTATACAAAATAAAACAGGAAATGTGCATAACTAAACTGAAAACAGACAAAGACAAGACTAGTGCAGGGAACGAGACATGACAGACAACACAGAACACAACAAGAGAGAGACAAACGGGATCACAGAGAACACAGGGAGGGGGAAACACTAGGAAAAACTAGGGAGATGACTTGAGTATGGCCACGGCTGTAACACATATGATCGTACAATATGATATATATAAACAAAATTTAAATAAATAAAATAAAAAAAATAAAAAACAGAACACATATTTTTTGTAGTGAAGCGATGCTGTTCCTGCCACCCACCCTCATGTGTGTGTACTCCCACTCCCAGCCCCTATACACAGCTGAAATATTATTTTTGTGGTGTCTGCCCCTATGCCCATATATCTACCAGGGTTCACTCTGTGTCATCTGTCTATAATAAATACACTGTACCTTTTGTCATTAAGGCTGAATTCTGGTATGGAGGACCGCAACTGCCAAAATAAAAAATTAAAAAATTAAAAAATAAATAAATGACCCAATAAATGAATGAATATGCAATTAAATGCACCAAAATAATATTAAATATAAATGTAGACATCAATTAATTTAAATAATGTAAAAATAAATAAATGACCCAATAAATAAATGAATATGCCATTCAATTAACCAAAAATAACATTAAAAATAAATGCAGGCATTAATTTATTTATAAAATGTGACATAAATTGATATGTCTTTTTAATTTCCCCCCCCCCTATTTATTTCCCAAACGTATTTGTTTCTGTCTGTCTATCTATCTTCTATTGGTTCTAAATTCCCTCAGTAATGAGTGTCTGAGTAGGTGTGTGTGTGCGCGTGCATTTATGTGAGGTTAAACCCTGTGCCAGTTGTGTGTGTGAGTGTGGGATCAGAGACTGTGTGTGATTTTATGTGTGTGTGGGTATGTGCATTCCTGCATTCATATTTTTTTGAGGTTGCATGCATGCCTTTCAATAGTGTGTGTGTGTTTGTGTTTGTTTGTGTGTGTGTCTGTGTGTGTGTGTCAGGGAACAGCTAATCCCATGAAAGGCAGTGTGAGATCAGAGAGGTTCAGACGTGGTGCTCAGAGGAGCTGGTGATGCTGACTGGTTTAAGACTGGACTTCACACATTTTAAAATCCCTCCACTCCCTCAATTATCCGCTGTGTGTGTGTTGGTACGTACCTCCATCAAATGGAACGCACTTGTGTGTGTGTGTGTGGCTGGTTAGTTCTGCTGGGTGAAAAATCTCTCCTGCTTATTTGACATAATTAGTGGATGAATAAAATTATACAAATTAATGAATGAATTAAAGAGTCAAAGCCCGTCAGTCTGTCAAAACAACTTGTTTGTTGTCGTGTCTGTCTGATTTTTTTGTGTGTTTTTTGCCAGTCAGAGCACCAGACTCTCTCTTACAGCCAGACAGAGTGCGGGAAGGGGAAATGTCCCTACGATCCGTTCCAGAAAACAGCCTCCGCTGTCGTTGGTAAGTTGATTGTCTGTTTCCTCAAACCACAACTCAAATAAACCATGACTTATAAGTTATCATATGAACACGTACAACTTGTCTGTGAAGTTTTAGCTATATGTGCATGACCAGTTTTTTCCTGAGCACAGGACAAATTAATAAAACAAACAACTAAACAAAAAATATGGGTTTGTTGTTGCAGCACTGTATGACACACTCTGCAGAAAAATCAGCACACTACTGACTTTGTTGATATTATGATTAATTTGAGGGATTGGATGATTATTTTGAGGCTGCAAAAGATTTTGTTTGCAATGTGGGTGATTTGCAGGAGGAGTAAAACATACTTGCAGTGTGTCTACACAGGAGGCCTAGCATTAGCAACATGTTAGCAGAGCAGCAGCAGCTTCAGTGCTCCGCCTGTGTCTAAACAGGATGCGTTTAGGGACAGTGTTGAGCCCAACAGACAGTCACTGTGGTTACACGTGTAAAATGGAAGAAAATGGACTTGTAGACAGCTGGACTGATTACCGTAAAGTAGGAGCGTATCTGTTTGACAACGAAAAAGCGAGGATGAAACGCCCCCTGTGTAGACATGCCGAGTTATAATAAGTTATGAAAGCCAAAAATGTATGTGAATATGAATCCTGTTCCCATAGTAAATTTATTCGTAAGATATTTTATGAATCAGATGTGCTCAAACAGGATGTATTTTGACTTAAAACTTATTGTAACCATGACCAAAACATATTCTAACATTTACCAAAATAACAACAAACTTGTTATCACAGGAAATGTGTAAATTAGTTCCAGTATGTCTGCAACAAGAGTATTGTAAGTCCTATTAAAAGTTGCCTTACATCACATATCTTAGGATGAACCATTGTGTTGACATTGTCAAAAACATTATCCATTCTATCTTACTTAAAGCTTGGGTAGGCAATGTCTTTTAGAAGCACTTCTTGTTATATTTGTTGAAATTCTCTTTACATCCAGACAGCAATCAATAATTCAAGTGCTCTGACAAAAAAAGGAAATAAGTCCAGTGTCTGTGGCTGTTGCAAGACTGTAATAAGCCCGTCCAATCATTTCATTTGGACCGAATGAAATGATTGGACGGGCTGCCTGCCTGTCCAGCTACTATCTGACTACCTGCGCGCACTCTGACCTTGCACTCACTGCGCATGACCGGAGTCTTCCACACGGCTAGGCGGCTAAAGCTAGCGAAATAGTGGGACAAGAATGGCAGAGAAAGAAAAGAAAGACAGAAGGAGAAAAGGCTACAACCAAAAAGAGGTTGGATAAAGCAAGAGGTGAAACCAGAGTCAACATCGGTATGGATTTTCAACGATGGCGAGAAGAACTGAGGGAGTTGAAGGGCTGAAAAGTGACGCTGTGAGTGCTAATAACAGCCATGTTGGTTGTTTACATTTATTATGATGATGTTAGGTGTTTTCAAACATGTGAATGAGACATGAGGTCGTTGGACACGGTTAGCGACGACAACGGTGAACTGCGCTCCTCTCCCCACCACTCTCTCGTGGACTCCTCCTCTAGCAGTAGTCAGGCGGTGCGCGTTCGTGTGTTTTGAGGAGAGTGGCTTTGGAGGGCGGTCGTATACTTTCAAAATCTAGCCTACTCTTGCTGGTTTCTTTAACATTACCAACCCTAGCTTTAAGAATAATTAAACCTTTTATTATTCTGCATAGATGGAGAGCTGTATGCGGGGATCACCTCAGACTTCATGAGCCGGGACTCCGCCTTCTTCCGTAGTCTCGGCAGCCGTCACGTTGTGCGCACCGAGCAGTACGACTCCACCTGGCTGCAGGGTATGTGCAAAAAAAGGTCAAAGAGAAACAAAAGAAAAAAAAAAATTCCTTACTTCTGAAAACTAATCTCTCACCTACAGCGTTCGGATGCCACAGCAGAAGTCTCTGCTTATGTGTTAGTACTGCAAGATCTCTGAGATGGCTGGTGGCAAGTCCTTTTAGAAATCAGAAATCAATTCACAATTTTACATCCAGAAAACACCAAATAAAACTACCTTGCATACAGTTAGTATGCTACCCGGGATTTGTCTTGACTGGCTTCTTTGTAACGTGTTCATGGTTGCCCATCTACTGTGAGTCATGGTGTGTTAGACCTAAAACATGTAGCACTTTGCTAACAGCTAACATGCTAACAGTTCAGTTTCCTGGGTCTCTGCAAGTAAAAAACAATAGAATTATCTAATAATGTTATAGTTTCAGTAACATTTGAATTCTTTATCAAACAGCCACTCCTTCAATACATATCTATGCTGTTTAAGATTGATATAAATAAATACATTGAACAACCATCTTTTTTTTGACTTCTTGGTTTGTGAACTGAATGTCTTTTGCTCTAAATCTTCTCTAAAACCATCTCCTCTATGCCCAGTTTGTGTTTTATCAGGCCAGTGTGTCAGCGTCTGCTGCTGATAGCAACAAGATACATGTTAATTCTCTCTGTTGTTTGTAAACTCAGTTGTACCTCCATCATCTCTTTGCTTCATCTCTGTTCCTTGTACACTCTTACATGCATATTACGTGCATATCTGCAGAGGTGGATTGCGTTACAGTTAAATTATAAGTTACCTGTCTTTTTCTCTCTCTGTCTCTTTCTCTCCAGATGCCCAGTTTGTGCGGGTAGCGCCACTGTCTGAAACTGATAACCCAGAAGATGATAAGGTCTATGTGTTCTTCACTGAGCGCGCTCAAGAAGCAGAGGGGTCTGCTGGGAAGGTGCTCTACTCCAGAGTGGCACGTGTGTGCAAGGTATGGAGCGTGTTTGTTAGAGAAAGATAGAGACCAGGTTTGGGTGTTTGTGTGCTCATATCAGAAACTGTCTGTATGTAGTTTATGTAAACATGTGTTTGTCTGAACAGGGAAAGTATGTATGTGCTTGTCAGTGTGTGTGTGTGTCTGTGCCTGCTGAGGTGTGTGTTTACGTAAAAAGCAACTATGTGTGATGGGATGTTCCTGCTGGCTTGTGTAGATACGCATTTTGAAGTCTGTGTATGGGGGACTGTTTATGTTTGTCACTGTAACTGTCTTCACTGTGTCTTCTGCTTCACTGTGAAACACTGTGAATGTTTGTACTGTATGCCTCTTTATGTGGATATGTGTAAACATGCATGGCCTTGTTCATATGTTTGCATGAATGTTTTTGCCTGCTTTGTTTTGAATAAAGCATCTGGTCTATGATGGCCTCTGTGTGTTCATGTGTTACACAACATTTTGAAAATGTTTTGAAAATCAGCAGAAGTCAGTCATCACATTTTAGAGCTGCACCAATTAGTAATTGACAGAAACTGAGACAGAATCAGTAATTATTTGGATAATTGATTATTCTTTTCAGTCAATTTTCAAGCAAAAATCCCCAAATCTGATGGTTCTACCTTCTCCAATGTGAAGAAGCGTTTACCAGTATTACATTATAGTAAATTGAATATCTTTGTTGTTTAGTTTTGGGCTGTTGGGTGAACAAAAAAAAAACCTTTATAAAGACATAACTTTGGGCTCTGGGAAAATTATGATGTTAATTTTTCACTTTTTTATGTTTTGCAGACCGAACAACTAATCAAGTAATTGAGAAAATAATCGGCAGATTAATAGATAGTGAAAACAATCATTTGTAATCAAATTTTACTGCAAAAGCTTTGTATGTAAAATCATGGGTTGGATTTCACAGCAATTTATTTGATAGGGCATTTCAGTTGTGAGATACTGTAAATTGTCATTTTAGGCATCATAATCATTGAAAATTATAGTTTAATATCTTGGTAATAGGCTTTATATTCTTTATTCTTTATCTGGATTCCCATTAGCTTCCACAAGGTGGCTAGTCATCCTGAGGTTCACATGAAATATTTTTTGAAATAAAAATAATCCAGTAATATTTACATATTTTTTTGAGGGTTAGGGTTATGTTGTGTTTGTGAGGATAAGAGAGAATGATGAGTGATGATTGACTGGAAAGTAGACTGTTGTTTTTATTTAATTTTCTTTATTTTTTGTGTAGAATGACATTGGAGGCCAGAGGAGTTTAGTCAATAAGTGGAGTACCTTCCAGAAGGCTCGTATGGTGTGTTCAGTTCCAGGACAGGATGGCCTACAGACACACTTCGACCAGCTGCGTGAGTACATGCAAGCATCATACGACAAAAACACATTAAATACACAGTAAAACACATTACATACACAGTGACACACAAAGAGTTGGAACTTCTTGCTCAAATATTTTGAGGTGAGAATTCGTATACTAAAGAAACCTGTGCTCAACCACAGCTTCAGTGTGTGTGTGTGTGTGTGTGTGTGTGTCTGCATGGCTCCACGGTGATCAAACGCCCTGTCGGCCACCTTGGCTTCATCCTCATGCCTCAGACTTGGTAACCACGGCAACTGACCTCAACATTCAGTTGCTATGGGTTTATTCATTATCGAGGATTTGCGGCAGGGTCCTCTGGTTGGCTCTGTGTGTGTGTGTCTGTGTGTGTGTCTGTGTGTGTGTGTGTGTGTGTGTGTGTGTGTGTGTGTGTCCTCCAGAGCATATCTAGGCATGAGTTTTTGATGTGTATTTTGAGTGAAGTAGGATGTTAGTCTCTATTCGATGTCTGTGTTTGTCAGTCTGAACTCGTATCTGCAGATGTACTCTCTGATTTGTCTGCATTAACCAGTGCTGCATTCGTGGTAATTAGTATCTTCACCCACATCTGTGTTGATGACCACATTACTGTTAGTGTATGGAGGCCAATAACCTTCAGTGTTGTGTAGCATTTGGAAGGCCCTGTACACGCACACAGGTGTCTTCAGTTGCGTTACGTGACTTCACCAAACATCCGGTATTTATAAAAAAGATTCTGCTCCTTTTTCATCAAGGTTTGATTTAGCGGGCTCAGATGGAATTAGTCGCTAAATTAAAGCGCCAAATGTGCGGATCACATGCAGCAAAAGCAATGATGTAGTAACTGAAGAATGTTAGTTTTGCTTATACATTTTACAACAGAAATCCTTAATTTACTAAGTGCAGCAAAAGTGCAGCAAAAGTACAGCAGAGTGAAGGAGATGTAAATCAATCACAGTCTGCACATTCCCAGTCTTGAGAGGAGGTTGAGTCATTCAAAAGAAGTGAAAAGAAGTGAACACCTGTGTGGGTGCACCATGAACATGTGCAGTATCTACAGCTGATAAATACTGAATATATATACTCATCGGAAACTTTGTCAGCCTCTACACAACATATTATGTCAGGCACCACTGAGTGGTCTGGGCTTCAGCAAAAAGCATTTGAGACATGCAGATAGACACTGAATATTGAAACAGAGGGAGAGTGTTTTGGAGACTGGAATGGTTTCTTATCTCTGCTGTTTTTTGTAAACAGAAGACACTCAGGGTAACTATTTGCATGAGCATATACATCAAGAGAAAACACACAGTAAATTCTACACTCTTTTTCTTTCATATAGTCAAACTGTTATGCAGACACACATACAACATTAAGAAACATTTGAATGTACACACACACAGACACACACACACAGCTTTTGAGCTGTTACACATGTACTCGAGCCTCAGCTCTGAGCCTCAGCCTGTCTGTGTACACAAGACAGTTCTGACTTGTCAGGAGCATAAACATTTCTCCCAAGCCTGTCTGTGGCCACTTTTTACACATCTGATAAGGGTCCATACAAATTTGTTTGTGAATACACTTCAGCACACACACACACACACACACACACACACACACACACACACACACACACATACAAAACCACAAACCCATATACAGGAGGTTAAGAACGCTGTCAATGTTGTGTTTATGCCATGCTCCACCACACTACAAATTCCATAAACCCTTGACGTTCTGCGGGTCCTTCATAGCAGCAGAACAGTGGATACCACCTGGCCGTGTGTGTGTGTATGTGGTAATAGTGTACAGTAATTGAATGTCTTTACAGAACATTTTGAGGGTTACCGAAAAACATGAAGGCAATCAATCAACTGAGTTCAAATGAAACACCAGGTACGCAGCTGTGCCAGTATGTGAATTCACAAAATATGCAAAAACACAGAAAAAGCAGCAGTTTTTTGGTCCATCTTCTGTCTGCTGTGACACTGTTGCTGTTTTTACAGCCAAAAGGGATTCGATACCATTTGGACAAATCCATCTTAAACTGTCAAATGGTCACAGGTATTACAAGTATTGCTAAACTTTTAAAACACAAACCCTTGAATGACTACTTATCACAACTAATCTCAACCAATGCCAATAGTAAGCATGTTACAGAAGGCACAGACAAATGATGTTGTTCTGCCGATAAGAGTGTCAGATCAGAAAATGCTTCTGTGTTGTTCGAAGGAGCAGTTGTTCACCTCTCTTTCCTTCAGTGTATTTTTGTAGTTGTTGACTTGCATATTTGATTAAGTTTTGAATGCCCTCACAGCTGGCTTTGTTTTGAATAAAGCATCTGGTCTATGATGGCCACATGGACTGACTCATGACCCATTATTGCTGTGAGTGTATTGTTCAGTTGTTTTTGTGTCTGGAGTTGTAGAGGCTACATTCACTTTCATTAGGCTCACTGTTAACGTGTGTGTCTCCTTTTGTTAATGTCACTTGTTGTGTGAAATTATAAGTCAAGCTTCACTGAACCCCAATTATTAAAAAACCAAACAGTTGAGTGGAAGTGGTTCATGTTTACTGTTTTCTCTCTCATGAAGGACGTTCAACCTGCTGTAAGTCCTGCTCACAGGAAAGGATTCTCTGCTGTAACTGTAAATCAGGTTGAAATGCTACAACAAATAAACTAGACATGGTGTGTTTCATCACAGCAAAAATATCCATCTCAGAAAGAATTTGGTATATTTTTGAATATATTCAGAAAAAGAAAATTAGAAGTACGAATAAAATATGCCAGTAGGTTGGCATCAGTACAAATGGCTTTTCTTTAAGGCTTTTGTACAATCAAGGCTCATTTTCTCAGTGCTAATTCAGTGATCTGTCTTAATGTGTGTTGTTTCAAGAAATTAACACTACGAGAAGATTCCTGAAACTAGGAAAAACACATGGAATTTTATTCTAAATGGTAAATTTTTTGTTTTGTTTTACGAAAAAAGGGTTTAAAAGCTGAATTAATTAACCAAGATGGGGATCAGTAGACCACCAATGTGAGAAATACAGTTTTTCAACAATTTATTAGTATTGGGTACTTCCTTGTTGGTCAGTGTCAGTATTGTTCCATATGTCTTTTTCTTGAAAAAAATTGGTAGCGCTCTCATGCTCCAACTATTGACCCTACAACCATAATGAGGGAAGCTAAATTCAGGTACAGCGGGTGTAACATCTGGGAAGTTGATGTTTTATAGGAAACATTTTTTATCCAAAGCCACTTTTGAACTGTTTTACTCCAAAATTGAACCTTTCTTTGGGTCAATTGTATCTTCTTTGGGGCTGTTTGGCATTACTGTATAATATAGAGATCAAGATGGTCAAAAAAAGACAGTGAAGGGGGAGATAATGTCTGAACTGATGATAGAGTAGTTACATGCATGACTGAGCCACCAGGACGCCCAACCCTATCAGATTAATCTGAAAAATGCTTTTGCTGACAAATGCTTTTCCACTATTGGCTGCTTAATTACCTCATCAACAAAAACATTTTCTGTTTAAACTGGGTATGAAAACATGTTTTGAGATACTGAGGAAAATGAATCATGTTTTGACGCCTCCATTGAGCCATTCTGATCCATCATAGTTTGTGTGGAAATACTTGAATGGAAGGAGAAACATAGAGGGGGGGAGGAGAGATGAGGAGGAGGAGGATTATTTAGAAAGGATGAAGTAGGACAAGTAGGAAGAGGGTATAGATTATACTGTGAGGCGTTGACTGGACAGCAGAAGACAGAAGGAGGAGGGGATGGAGGAGGAGACAAGGAAAATAGAGGCCAAGGACAGAAAATGAGTGAGCTGTTACCAAATTGTTATTGCTTTAACACTGTGAAAGAGAAGGTGGATGAGGAGAGGGAGGGAGAAGGAGAAAAGGAGAGAAAGGAAGAGAGAAGGAATAGCTGATTAGGAGGAGCAATTGTGGCGTGTATATGGTTTATCAGATATTAAATAATAAATAAATAAATAAATAATTATGATAAATCAGAAATAATCAATATTAACAATAAACAACAGAATTTAACCTAAATTAAATTCAACCTCGTGGCACCACCCTTGACTAAGGGAAAAAGATAGCCAGTTAATTCATTCATTCTGGATCTTCTTGACTCAGGTACAGTGACCATGACTTCATACACACAAAACTACGTGATCTTTATAAATGAAATATTTATTAAACTACTAACTATACACAGAACAACAACTACTAGGCATATAAGTCTGATAAATATAACCATGGCCAAATGCAACATGAATAAATACAACCATAAATAAGTACACAGAACAACAGATGACACTTAAACTTATCCCATGTAAATAGATCACATACATGATGTGTACTCAATATGTCTATTCTCTATATAGGTGTAGCAAATGAAATTGTTAGAATATAATTGTTCCTCAAATAACTACTCTGTTTAAGGAATGTAAAGAAGAGGGATGAAGGGGCCATCTGTGTCTGTTGTGTCAGGCAGCACCAGGCTTGACCCTCTATCTCTGTCTTATCTTTTAACCTTAACATTTCCTCTTATTGCAAGCTATGATCAATTTACTTGCTAAATACATATTCAGGTTTCATGTGTCATTAGCTCTTGAACAAGACCAAACTATCCTATCGTCATCTTTTATTGCGGATTTATGTAATCTTTCACTTTAAGTTCAAGATCTATTGTGTTTACATTGAACCACACGTTATAACACAATTCTGTGGTCTTTTTACATTATGATATATAATTGAGTGTAGAGTCAATTAAAGTCAGTTCTGTATTACACAGAAGATCAAGGACACTTGAAAGAACTTCAAGAAGATATGTTGTCGGACTAATGTCCAGGACTTGGAGCATTCTGCCAGTGAAACTGAATCCAGATTAAAAACTACTGAAGTGGAAAACAAGAGGCTGGCTAAAAAAGTCCAACAACTGAAAGAAAAAACAGAGGCACTGGAAAATCACAGCAGAAAGTTCAACCTGAGAATAATAGGTCTACCAAATGCAATAGAAGCGGGTAAACCGACGCAGTTTACTGCTGCATTGCTGTATGAGCTATTCGGGAAAGACGCACTGGGTCCCATGCATAGGTGTCATTTACGCCGGGGATGCTGGGGACATGTTACCACTGCTATGAACAGAACATAGATTGGAGGAGAGTTTGGAATAATATTCCACTCACTTCATGTAATTACAACCATCAGCTGCTAAGTTATAAAGTTATTCATAGGTTTTATTTATCTGCAAGACAACGTTGCCAACTTAAATTGACTCCAAGCCCTGTATGTTTATTATGTTCGCAAAATGAAATCGGAACATACATACACATGTTATGGGAATATCCGGGGGTTAATACCTTCTGGATACAAGTAGCAAGAGCCTTATCAGATATAATGGATGTAATTATACCCTGACTTCCAAACATTATTTTATTGAATGATGATTCTTCTCTTGCTTTATCAAACCATCAAAAAAAACAACATTGTTCTGTGGAATAACAGCAACAAAAGAAATGATAGTAATGAGATGGAAACATCCGCATGATCTAAATATCCGCCATTGGCTTTCAACATTTTATAAGGCTCTTTCTTTAGAATTATCAGTAGGAAGAATATGAGGTATGAAAGCTGGGGCAACAGAAGCTCTTGCTCTAGCAACTATAGCCACTTTGTACATTATATAACTACATTAAATACGGATTATGGATGTATATGTGTTTATAGCCCACTGTGAATATGTGCATGTATTTTTTACAACTAACACAAGCTATATCATGGTTATATTCTCACATTCATATAGGCTAATATGAAGCACCGTTTTATGTATTACTCTGCATGTGACCTACCAATTCTGCCTACAGTAGCCGACTTGTTCATATAGGTTAACTTGTACATTTAACTAACATCTAAAAATTGGGGTATATAGTAACCCTGAATAAGTTAATTTCTCCAGTACTGACAAGAGAGGGGGGGGAATTTAATTATCTAATTTAACAAATAAATTAAATAAATGAAAACAAAAAAGAAGAGGGAAAATAATAACTATATGAATTCTAATTTTATAGTTTAAAAGAACTAAGAACTCAGGTCGCTGGGGAGGGGTGGGAGGGAGTCAAAAGGTGGATGGGAGTAAAGAGTGGGTTAAGTTATAATTACATTTATAAGAGGTTTAAATGGAGATTGGAAAATTATTTATAATACATTGCGAGTTTTAGCTATGGCATAGCACACCAAGGTGCTTATTTTGAGTTCTTCTGGGCATACATTCTTTTCTCTGTATTATGCACACCATTTACTTTTGCATTTCATTCCTTTTCACTATGTGAATGTAAGATTGTGTACACTTATTAAGCACATGTGATTTCCGTAGTGAATAGCTGTAGATGTGTTATGCAATGTTAACACAGTATCTCAGTTACTTGATTTTGCATATTTAATGTGTCCTCCATAATAAATGTAAACGGGGGACAAAGGGGTAAACCAATAAAAAGATGAATATCAAATAATAAAAAAAAAGATGATTTATTATTTCTCAATAATAAATATAGAAAGTTTATCAGCTCATCACGCTACATTCCCCACTTCGGGCTGATGCAGCTGGTGACAGCGTCAGGATGAAACCAAGGCGTGATGATCCACACAGGTAGCATGACAGGTGACATGGCAGGTGACATACATTCCCTGTGAAGGGTTGATGCTTTTTCTTTTTTGCTCTTAGTCAAGTAAACAAGAAGAACTACTAAGACTTTGCTATGTTACCATGTTCTGGCTACTTCCTATGTCAGAGGGGAAATTGATTCAAGAGGGGTATACAGTATATCAGCACTCTACAATTAGGGCATATGTGATGATCAAATGTTAATACAGGTTAAAGCAAAAATTCCTAACCCTCTAAATGAGATAGTAGCTTCTGGATCAGGTAGAGGATACCCAGTAATGGTATGTAACTAAGTACATTCACTCAATTGCTGTACTTGAATACAAATTCAAGATCCTGTTAATTCAAGTCAATTTTATTTATATAGCGCAAGTTATCTCATGACACTTTGCATATAGAGCAGGTCTAGACCGTACTCTTTATTATATTATTTACAGAGACCCAACAACTCCCACTATGACCAAGCACTTGCGACAGTGACAAGTTAAAACTTCCTTTTAAGAGGCAGAAACCTCGACCAGAACCGGGCTTTTGGCGGTTGGGTTGAGAGAGAGACACAGAGAGAGAGACAGAGGGAGAGACGGAGAGAGAGAGAGAGACAGACAGACAGACAGACAGGCAGACAGAGAAAGACAGACAGACAGAGATGCAGCAACAACAATAACAGCTATAATAACAATAGAAATGTGACTAATAATAATAGAAATATGACTAATAATAGCAATAACAATTAAAGCTGCAAGCAGCGCTGAACGGGCCCTTGCACGTCGGGGGAAGCGGCAGACCCAGTGTCCTCACAGGAAGCTGGTCAACATGGCTTTGAATGTTCGTGACCGTTGGACACTGCCTGAACGAGATAAATGTCACTTCCTGTGTCTGCTATGTGGCGCTGGGGAACACACTAATTACACGTCATGTTGCGAGATATCATGTGTAGACCACGCCACGTAAATTTCATGTAAATTGGATGATCTTTGTCATGTAAGGCTGACTTCCTGTTGTCAGTAGGTGGCGCTATGACTATGACTGAATGAGTGAATGAACATTGACACGTAGATGTCTTCAGGCCGGGAGTCTTATCAAACATGAAGTTCGTATATTTATATATATATATATATATATATATAT
>NTHP01000419.1:450175-474684 GCA_003416845.1 Oplegnathus fasciatus | reverse complement strand
TATATATATATATATATATATATGTATATTTGAGTTACAACAACTTGATGTTTCATAGCGAAATGCGCAAAATGGCCACCACACCACGGCTATGGCTACGGCTATGGACAAAAACTCATAAGTAGCACAACTTTTAATCGCAAAGTTCTTTAGATTGCTCTGCCCAAAATTCAAGTTGATCTGATGAATTCTCTCGGAGGAGTTGATTAAAGTATGACCCCTATAAATGGGCAAAAATACACCAAAATGTGACATTGAATTCAAAATGGCCGACTTCCTGTTGGGTTTAGGTCATGGCGCCAAGAGACTTTTTTAAGTCTTGGGATGTTACATGTGCCTACCAAATTTAGTATATCTAGGAGAAACGTACTGCGAGGGCTACTTAATTGAAATTTTATAGGGGGGCGCTATTGAGACAATTTGCCACACCCAATCCTGAGAACCATATCAGGTATCTATTTTTATCGCTTGTGATGTGTGTGCCAACTTTCATGAGTTTTTGAGCATCCCTAGCCCCTGAAAAACGACTTCCTGTTTCATGGTGAATAATATGTCGCCATGGCAACAGCGTTCCATGAAAACTCACAATCTTCACAATAAAGCATCACCATGGTCTTAAGGTTTTACTGACCAAATTTGAAGTGAATATGATCAACCTGCCAGGAGTAGTAACTTCTAATATAGCGCCTGTAACTTCCTGTCGCCAGTAGGTGGCACTCTGACTATGACTCAATTTTTGCATGTCGATGTCTTCAGGCCTGGACCCTTGTCCAGCATGTGAAATTTGGGGTAGATTTGACCTTGTACAGCCGAGTTACAACAGCTTGTAGTTTCATGGGGAGACATCGAAATTTACCGCGCCACCATGGTAACACCGTTTGATGAAAACTCACAATCTTCACCATAAAGCATCATCAAGGTATTAAAGCTTTTCTGACCGCATTTGAGATAGATCTGGTCACCTCGCTAGGAGGAGTACATCAAAGTCTAAAACATGTCATTTCCTGTTGCCAGTAGGTGGCACTATGACTTCGACTGAATATTTGCACGTAGATGTGTTCAGGCTGGGAGTCTTATCAAACATGTGAAGTTTGGGGGCAGATTGGACAATGTACCTTTGAGTTACAACAACTTGATGTTTCATGGTGAAACATGCAAAATGGCCGCTTTGCCACGCCCACGCCGTTCATCAATCTACAATGATTTGCACGACTTTTCATCCGTTATGGTCTTTAGATTACACACTGCCCAAATTTGAAGTTGATCTGATGAATTCTCTGGGAGGAGTTCCTTAAAGTATGAAATGTGTAAATTGCCAAAAATGACCACGAAATATCAAAATGGCCGACTTCCTGTTGGGTTTGCAAGAGGCTTTTTTGTATGTCTGGATATGATACATAGGCCTACCAAATTTCAGCCATGTAGGTGAAACTAAGCAGGTGTTTTGGTCTGTAGGGGGCGCCATCGAGCCAATTTGCCACACCCAAGCGTGAGACCCATATCAGGTCGCTATTTTCGCCACTTCTGATGTGTGCCCCAAGTTTGTTGAGTTTTTGAGCATGCCTAGCCCCTCAAAAATGCGTTCAAAGAGGGCAAAGAACAAAAATAACAATCGCGGTCGCTGCTCAGGCCCTAATAATAATAACTCCATGAAACACAATAGGGCCTTTGCGCTGTTCCGGTGCTCAGGCCCTAAGAATAATTCCAAATTTGAAGTCGGTGTGATTAATTCTCTTGGAGGAGTTCGCTGAAGTATGACTCCTGTAAATGGCCAAAAATACACTGAAATTTGAAACTGAATTAAAAATGGCTGACTTCTTAGGTCATGGCATCAAGAGACTTTTTTTTCAGTCTTGGGATGTCATATGTGCCTATCAGATTTTATACATCTTGGTGAAACGTACAGCGAGGGCTGCTTCGTTGACTGCGGTAAGACGAATGGAGGCAGACTCTGTGTTCAAATCAATGATCCTTGGTGCTCAAAGTTAAAGGACAATGTTTCCCAGATGTCGACTTTTTAATGTTAAACCAGCTCTATGGAGTTTTTAACTGCTTATGAAACAGTCTCAATTTAATACTGATGCCTTTATATGACCTACATAAGCAAACGAGACCAACAGCGAGGAGATTGGCTATGTCTATTAGTTTCTAATAGTTATTCTTAATGCCTGCCACCGCACTGGATTTTCCCGCGAAGATGAAACGGCGCTGGGGCTTGCTCTAGCTGAATTTGAGTTGCTTCAGCTGCTAACTGAAGGTCCGTCTCCAGAGCTGCCGCCCGCTCTCCTCCCAGCAAAAGAAGTCTCCTTGCAGTGGGGAGTGAAGCGGAGGGAACATCCCTAACCCTAACGTTAGTTGAAACACTGCCACCTTTGTCCACAGGGACCGCAAGTTCCATTGAACTGTTTTAAGATGTTGATGTTACTACCTGCTCAGAGAATTCACCAGTGATGTTTTTGCTGCTGTTTACATTCCCCCAGATGCAAATTAGAAAATTCACTACAGGAATTGTATAAGGTCATCAGCAGTCACGTGACAAAACCTTTTTATTGTAGCTGGTAATTTTAATCAAACAGACCTCAGACATGTTTTACCTAAATTCCAGCATGTCCACGCCCCCACCAGGATCAAGCAATACCCTGGACTATGTTTACACAAACATTTCTGGCAGCTACAAAGCCCTCCCCCACCTCCCATTTGGTCAATCAGACCATATTTCCCTGCCTTTCCTGCCTACTCACTCCCAGCTGATTACAGTTTTTCTCAGTCGCTTTGGTACATTTCTCAGATCATAACTGAAATTCTCAAAACTACTTGTTCAACCTCCATGTCATCTAGTCACTGGTGCACATCATAAAAGCAATTTCTCATTCTTTTGAACAAATTGCAAGTGCTTTGGCAGATTGATGCAAATGATTATGTACAATTGTCTGCTGTTTCCTACATTATCAATTGCTTAAGATGATCAAAATGTATTATACTGTATTATGTTGTCTTATCCCCCAAAACATCTAGGCATTAGTTAATTTCATAAGTCATTACATGCAAAATGGTTGAACCATCTGTCAAGCATAATTGAGGAGTTCTACTCAGCATGGAGGTGGAAGGTTTACGATCGCCAGCCACATACTCAGATGACCCTGCTGGCTGCCATGGATGCAGCATGTGAGGACATCACAGCAGACGCTTGCAGAGGCTGGATAACACATTCTAAAAGATTCTTCCCGCGCTGCATTGCAAGAGAAGATATCTGTTATGATGTGGATGAGAATCTGTGGCCCGACAGACAGGAACCTCAGGAGGTATAGAAAGACTCCACTGTAATTCCCCATACAGCGGTGCATGTACAGTTCTGCCGAAAGGGTGTTTCCTGTTTGCATTTCTAATTTTGTATTTTTTTTTCCTTTGTGCTATGCAGTGCTGTAAAACAGTCTTGTCTTTTTCTTTTCTGTATTGCAATGACATCGTCCGTCAGCAAATTACAGTACAAACAGTAAAGGCATAAATGTGAATCCTTTCCAATATCTCACATACAGTTATGAGTAACTTTGTCTGTATGGCATATCAACTTCAACATTACAAAGTGCAGCCTTGTGCATTTTCAATCAACATGTTGCTTTTGGAGTGAAGTTTGAAAACCACCACAGACTGGTACCTGTTCAAGGCATTGCAGCCTTCGGATGCCATGACAGTAATAGGCCTAATAATTATAATAATAATGTCAAAATATTATTTACAGGTACACCTGGCATGACGATGCCTGACTACAATCACTGCTGCCATGATCACTGGAAAGTCTGGGCGTGACACCACACATAAATGCGCTTCAGTTACCACCAACTCTCTGAAGACGCAATAATTTTTACTTCAGCTACATATGGCTATTAGCACTGGTGTTTTTCGTGAATTGAACTTTTTTTGCCATGAGGCTTATTTGCATAGAAAGGGGCCAATGTTGCCCCAAATGTATGCATATTACCTAATTTACAGTTTTTCTCAGTCGCTTTGTCGATCTTGAATGGTCCAATAAAACGAGAGGATAACTTTTTGGATTCAGTTTGTAATGTGATATTTTTGGAAGCCAAACCTCTTGACCAGGTTGGTAGTTGGGAGCAGGGGTCCGGTGACAGTCTGCAATGCGTTGATTGCAGGCTGTGGAGCGGAGCAGGGCAGAGCGGGCATCCTTCCGCACCTTGCAGCAATGGTGGAGATGAGCCTGAACTGGTGAGGTGAATCGCTTCTTGAGCTCAGTAAAGGCTACGTCTGCCTCAGGGGTCTGTAGTCTTAGATGAACTTCTGGTAAAAGTTGGCGAACCCCAGGAGCTGTTGTAGTTGCTTCCTGGTGGTAGGGATGGGCCACTCTGCCACTGCCTGAATTTTTAGAGGGTCCATCTTCACCTGCCCACTCTCAATGATGTAGCCTAGGAAACTGACAGATTCCACATGAAATTCGCATTTCTCGGCTTTAACAAACAGTTTGTTTTGTAGGAGTCTCTGCAACACATGCCTGACATGTAGACCCCCCTCCGACCCCTCCGGGGTCAGAGAAAAGATGAGAATATCATCGAGATAGACGAAGACTGACCAGTTCAGAAAGTCACGGAGCGCGTTGTTGACCAAGAAGACAGTGGGGTAAGACGGCAGGGGCATTGGTCAGTCCAAAGGGCATGATGAGGTATTCGAAGTGGCTGAGGGGGGTATTGGGTATATGCCACACTAAGGGATCCTTGATGCAGAGACAGGAGGCGTTTGGTAGCATCTCTACCGCTAACAGGGTGATCGAAAATCTTCCTCATTTCTGCAAGAAATCTAGCAAAAGACACACTCACAGGGAACTGACCCTCCCACACCGCTGATGCCCACGCTAAAGCCTTCCCCCTAAGCAACTCCATAACATAAGATATTTTAGCCTTATCGACAGCAGAGCTAGAGGACTGCTGGTCAAACACGAGGGAACATTGCATAAGAAATTACCTATACATACCCAGATCTCCTGAACAAGGCTTGGTGCGGGAATATGGGGTTCTCTGTTTCGGGGAAGCGAACCGGGCTGAGGCGGGAGCTGGTGCGGGGGGGCTGGCTGGAGCAGCTGATGCTGGAGAGGGGAGTTAAGAGGAAACCTGGTTCACTCTCCATCACATTGGTCGAGAGGGTCTTTAATGTCTCCACCACTTCCCGCAGGACCTGGTCATGTTGCCCCATGAGGGCGCCCTGAGAGGCAAGAGCTTGGCGGAGGTGTTCTGAGTCTGCTGGGTCCGTCATGGGCAGATCATTCTGTTACGATCAGAGCGGGGGAACCCACATGCAGACTCAGACACAGGGATAGATGGTGAGGATGAAGATTTATTGCAGTGATAATGATGGTGGGGGAAAGAGGAGGTATGGTGTGGTCGGGGGTGGAGAGCGATGGTGGAGGGCTGAGCCAGAGAAGTGAAGGCGGGAAGTGAGTGTGGCCAGGGGATGACTGGGAGAGAGACGAGGTAGGAATGGCAGGCGGGCAGGTGGGCAGACAGGCAGGCTGGCAGGCAGAGGAATGGATGGGGTGTTATCCACTGAGTGAGAAACAACGATCTGGTGAAGAATGGGTGGAGAGCCAGAGTAGATAAACTGTCAAGTTGGAGCAGGATTGCAGGCTAAACAGTTGAGGGGAATGAGTGGTGATTGCAGAGGTTCTAGAATTCTGTTTGTACGAATTGTTTCGAGAAATGCACTGACTGTTTTGCAAATGTTGAGGATGATTCGAGAAATGTACCAAAGCGACTTAGAAAAACTGTAAAAGGATCAACCATCAGAACAGTTAAAGTGTGGACAGATGAAGCTACAGCAGCTCTACAGGACTGTTTTGAATGCACAGACTGGCACATGTTCAGTGATGCGGCCACTCAGAAGACCACATTAATCTTGACGAATATACATCAACAGTGACATGATATATGAGCAAGTGTGTTGATGATGTGGTGATCACAAACACAATAAAATCATTCCCCAACCAGAAAGCCTGGAGGAATGAAGAGGTGTGGGCCCTATTCAGAGCCAAAAAAGCTGCCTTTTGGTCAGTTGACAAGGAAGCATACGACACTGCCAGAGTGAGACTGAAAGCTGGCATTAAGGGGGCAAAGTAGAGACATCAGGGGAGACTGGAGAGAGACCTCAACACCAACAACACCAAAGATAATGTGTGAGGCCATGTTGCCAGATAAGCTTAACACATTTTATGCTCGCTTTGATCTCCTCAACAAAAGCCACGTTTCCACTAAACACTTCAGTATAGTACCTTTGATGTATATAGTACCCTTGCCCAAAAGTACCTGAACTCTAGATCTGTTTTGCGTTTCCACCACGGACAGTACTCTTAAATGTAGACGGGGTTGTTACCGGACCACGGGACGTTATCGGATGATTTCATTTACTTACTTGTGCCGAGCGAATGAAGCCGCATTCAAAACATCTATTCTGAGGAAAAGTTGCAAAAGTTTCTAAAATTAAGGGATGTTGATGCTGCCTTTTCATCTTTACTAGTTAACGTTAGCCAGCTGTAGACTGGAGAATAAATAAGTAAATTCACTGTGCCGATCAAAGGCTACACTGGCAGCTACTGGCAACTTTTAAGGTGGAGTGTTTTCTTGCATGTTACTCAATGCACGAGTTGACGTCGTGAATCAATCAACACCCCTTAAATGTCAGTATGGCAACTTTGACCTTTCCCTTTTGGTTTTATTGGCTCTCTTGCATGAAATACGCTTTAGTGATGACTGGATCTTGGATCTCTTATGAATTTCAACCGGACTATGTGGACTGCAAATATTCTCTTTCCTCACTTGGAAAAAGTGGCTGAGAGTCGTTCCAGTGTGATCCGGCAGCACTACACCTATGCACAAAAGTAGAGAGACGATTCTGTTGACCAATCAAAGGACTGCAGTGTTTCTGGCTCCACCCTCAAGTACCGGGTCAGTGTGCTAGGTATCTCAACAGAGGGGTAATGAAAAACGAGGACGGTATGGAGTGGTTCTATTGGTACCGTAAACAACTTTTGACAATGGAAATGCAAAAATAACCGTTCTAATGTGTAACGAACTGAACTGGACTGCTTGATGGAAACACGGCTAAAGAGTCAGCTGTCAAGTCTACTCTGCCTCCAGAGGACAGCAGCGGATGTGAGAAGAATCCTGCTAAGAGTGAATATGAGTAAAGGTGCTGGGCCTGATAACATCCTTAGCTGTGTATTAAGAACATATCTGATGTCATTACTGACATTTTTAAGATATCACCGTCACAAGGAACTGTTCCCACTCGCTTAAAGACAGCCACCGTTGTGCCTGTACCTAAAAAGTCTGCAGTGTGTAGTCTAAATGACTACCGCCCTGTCGAGTTCACCCCCATTCTGATGAAGTGCTTTGAGAAACTTGTTCTTCAGCACATCAAAGATAACATCCCAGCCAGCCTGGACCCTCAGTCAGTTTGCATTCAGAACCAGCAGATCCACGGAGAATGCCATCTCCGCTGCCCTCCACTCCTCACACACCTTGAAAATAACATCTACATCAGAATGCTGTTGATTTCACCACAGAATTCAGCACAATATCCCCCATGAAACTGATTGGCAAACTTAGCACTCAGTGCTTGAATACTACACTCTGCAATTGGACATTGGACCCTTTTGTTCATGCTGTACACCGATGACTGCAATCCCCGACATGGAGAGAACTCTGTTGTGAATATTTCGGATGACACAACAATCATTGGCTGGATTACAAACAATGATGAGAATTCACATCAGGAGTAAATCAATCAGCCATGGACATCACACATCTCCACCCTAGTTCTTGTTACCGTATACAGAGAAACAATAGAATGCATCCTAACTGGAAACATTGGTATGGTATGCGCATGGCTTAGTACAGGAGGGCTCTGCAGTGGGTGATTAAAACAGTCCAGAAGATCATTGGTACCTATCTACCGAGCATCAGTGACATCAGTGAGGTGAGGTGCTTGCACAGATACTAAAAAACAACATCAACACCCCAGCAATAGCCTGTTTACCCTGCTGCCGTCTGGCAAGCGATACAGAAGTATCCGCTGTCGTACCACCAGACTACAGAGCAGCTTCTTTCGTCAGGCTGTGAATCTCCTCAATTCATCCTCCGCACTCCACCATATATATATATATTTTTTGTTTATTTGTTTGTTTTTTGTGTAGCATGACGGGACTACAGCTTGCAATTGTAGAACGACAAATAAATAAAAATGAAATGAAAATAAGCTTGAAAATATCAACCTGAGATGAGATTATAGGTTCTCCATTTGACCAATCAGTGGTTTTTGTGAGGATGACTGGATTTGTTGACTAGTTTTGTGTCAATTGGACTGCAGAGAAAGATTTAGGCCTTTTTAAAGTCAGGAATACTGCACCACACCCTGTGGAGTTTTCTTGCAAACAAATACAGTCACATATATTAAAATTCTAATTTATTTTGTTTGTTTGTGAGTTTGTAAATTAGACACTTTTAGAAGACATTTTTTGGTTTCCTGACTCCCGCCATCTGTTTGTTTGTTTGTCTGTTTTTACCGTCAATCTGTTCATTATTATTTTTATCTATTTGTGACATGCTTCATTTCCACTGTAAATTGGGATATAAAACAAAATTACAGTGATTAGCCCAACGAGAGAAACTAAATCATATGGAACAGCAGTTTGGTGTATTTGTTACACTCAGGCACCACTTTTGGTCTACCAAGTCTACCAAAGTTAATTATAGCCTGTTTAATTATGATGGACTTGCATTGAAGCTGATGAATTACGAGATACAAACAAAATGGTGACACACTCACCAAAGTATTACTCCAGTGTCACTAGTGATCAAAACCTTTGCGTGATGTATTTTTATTTAAAGTAAATTCATTTTTACCTGTGTTGTAGTCGATTCTGACCTACAGTCCAGGGTGTTGATATTATGCGAAGTTATTACATAGAGCTTTTATTAGTGTCATTTATCAAAGCTACAAGATACTTGTACCTACAAGATACAAGAAGATCAGAGCTACAAAGAGGCACTTCTTTAAAATTTGTCAAGGTCAGACAACAGGTGTTTGATATATGTTCAAGATAAAAACATCCCCACTGAGCCAATCAATGTGATTTCTCAAATGCTAGACTACCATTTAAAAATCCATAATTGCTTCAAGTTTAGTCAAATTTTGGCCAGTTTGAGATATAAGGTTTTAAAGACAGACAGATGGAAAGAGCGAAAATCCACACTCCACTTGATTGGGCTGTGTGAAGGACTACAGTTGGTGCAACACCAAAGAAAAAAAAGAAAAAAAAGCCTGTCAAATGTTGTGATCCACTGTGGTTCAAATGAAGAATGAAGACTGAGGGGTGGTGTTAGTGTGTCTGACAGCATATGTTGTTCTCGGACTGGGTGCTCAGCTCTCCTGCTGTGGCTGGTTATTAATGGCTACAGATTCATTACAAGCAGCCAGTCAGCCATGCTGTCAGTACGCCCGACACTATTAGTCACACTGTCAGACTGATTGATGCGCACACACGCAAACATACATACAGTTTACACAAACCTGTGCAGCAGTAATCAAAATCTCTCTAGGTATTCAGACACTGTTAAGATTTTTACTGTGTCTTAACTAATGTTTGGCTGGACCGCAGAGGGCCAGCCCTACAAACGCGAAAGTCTGTTACTGAGTGAGTGAGTGACTGACTGAGAGATGAATTTACACAATTGGTTGGCCGAGTGTTGAAGTTTCCTCATTGGCTGTTGCGCTTTCAAAATGAAAAAGCGGGAACAGTCCTTCGTTTACGTTTTTAGGGGGGCATGGCTAGCAGCGGTTTCACTCACTAACGCGAGTGGTGGTCCTCTCTTACATCCTCAGAGGGCGATTATAAGTGCTGCACTGCTTGGCTGCAGCTCATTCCAAATCTATCGCATGGGAGGAACGGGATATCCCTCTGCTCTTGGATGATGTTACTACTATCTGGGGACTAAAGACTTCTGAATTCATTCACCTGACCATTTTGTCAATCGTTTCAAGGTAAGTGAAATGCTGTAACTTAACGTTATTGGTAAGACTAGCGTCCACCGCAACATACGGCTCGGCTCTACTCGCTTGGAACCGTCCTCTTTTGGTTTTTCATTGACAAAAGTTATGGATAGTACCTGGTACTTTTTCGGTATCACCTAGGTCGAGGTTCCAAGCAAGCTGAGCGGATACTAAAAGGTGAAGTGAAAATGGAGCTTTATGGAGCCCTGATGAGCTAGCTAGTTAGCTAATTAGTCAACACAAACAAATGTAACATTACTTAATGTTACTGCTGTTACAGTTAGCATTATGTTATGTTTTTGCTTCGTATTGTGTTAACGTTACAGTAGTTCGGTTCATGCTACAAATGTGACCACATTGTGTTTCCAAAACTCCGGTATTTTCAGCCAAACTATTATGCCAGGATTGGATGAACAGTACCAGCCTAATTATAGCCTGACCCGACAGACGTAGGGCTGGTGTTGTATTGATGTGCTCGGGGTCCTGCATTTACAGATGACTTAATACATTATTGGCTTCATGTTGGGAAGTGTAATGTTACGGATGCTGTTAATGTTAGTTGTATAAGCTTTGAGTGTTTTATCAACGTAGCTAATATTTGAGAGTTCTCTGTGGTCTTAGTTTGTTAGCTAACGTTAACTAGCTAACTAATCTAACTTAAACATAATACTGTCCTTCGATTAACTATATCAAATTAACGTTTAAAATACGCTTTGTGCCATGAGTTCTGTTTGTTTGTTTGGAGTTAGTGCGTGTTTTGTTATGGAGAATTAATTTGTTTTCCAAATCAAAATTCATCCAAATTTTGTAGTGTAGATGCGAACACACGGCATCCGTACATTTTATGACATGCAGCCAATCATAACGTGCAGATCTGTCAGGGCGAGCATATCTGGTATATAACTTACACTGGCAGGGTAATTTGGAATTAAATGACTTAACACTTTTTTATAATTATGTTGACAGGGAGTTGCCTATGTGTCATCCACAGCCATTTGAGACTCTTGAGCCTTCACCCCACACACAGAGTGACAACATAAGAACAGTACTACATGTCCAAGAAGTAAGTTCTGTTGATCAGGACTGTAGGATTGGCAGGCTTTTGGATGTGGTGGAGGGTCTGAAGGAGAATACTGTCAAACAGAATGTTACACTGCTAACACACACACAGGAACAACCAACATCAATTACACACAAACTTGAGGTAAAGTTACTAATAGGAGGTGCTGGTGAGGACAGTTCCATATTTCACATTGCTATTTCTGTAGGTGCAAAACATAATATCCAGCTTAAAAGTGGCAATCCCAACAAGGCTGATGGTAACTGCCTATATGAAATTCCTATTTGTATGCAACAATACTTTCAGCAAAGACTACTAAATGTTGATAGAAGATTTGCTAACATGCCCAGCTATGCCTTTGCTGCTTTTGCTTGTAATGAGAAACATCAGCTTGAAAGAAATATAAATATATCATTCCTAAAAGGCAAGAAAATGCAAACTGGAGGTCTGAAAATACACACTAAATGACCCATACAGTGTGTTGGATAATAGTCCTGGTACACCTAAATATTGGCCAAAAAAACTAGAATTAATCTCTAGACTAGAAAATCTTGGACCATTCCACTTATTTTTCATTCTTAGCTATGCAGAAAAAAGGATGAATGAAAATTTCACACCTTTCCTGCAAAAACACCAAATTGAATATCATGTTGAAAATGGTCAATAACAATGTTATATTGATGGCACACCTTTAGAAAAATTTCTACAAAAAGAAGAAAATATATCAAAACATGAATTCATCAAACAAAATATTCTCACTTGTACTCTTAATTTTGATCATCGCGTTCAGAGTTTTTCTAAACACATCGTCATGAACAATCAAAGCCCATTCTCTGTACAATACTACAACTACAGAGTTGAGTTTCAGCTTCGTGGTGCTGCACATATACATGGAACACTATGGTTTAACTGGTACAAATACGTCGAGAAATTGGTGGGGGAACCAACTACAAACTCAACAAAATCACCATGGTCAGTTACATGTATCTGAAGAAACCCTAATTGAAACAAAAAAATCACTGATGAACAAAAAGGTACAACAATATAACACAGTATTTCATACAATCAAAGATGAGGAATTGGGTATAAAAGACATAACACCAGAAACAAACAATGCCAATCAAAACTTGACATCAGCACATTCAGAAATAGCTACACACCCAAACAATGAAACACAAGACAACAATCCCTCAGAGACAGACGTGTCTATTACAAATAGTGTTACTGGACTGCCTCAAAACAATACTGAGGTGGATTGTGAAACACACAATTCATAGCCTGACTTAACTGATGACCAACTACTCCAACTTTTGGCCAATTTTGCTGATCATTGGATTTCTTGCTCTTTGATGGACCCCAGCACTAGACACCTTGTCCTAGACCTAAACAAACATCACCAGTTCAAAAAATCCTGTCAGAAAAAAGGACCAAACTGTAGATTCCATTTCCCACTATTTCCCTCCCTAAAAACTGTGATAACAATTCCAGCAAGAATTAAATATCCTAA
This sequence comes from Oplegnathus fasciatus, assembly GCA_003416845.1. Classification (NCBI taxonomy): domain Eukaryota; kingdom Metazoa; phylum Chordata; class Actinopteri; order Centrarchiformes; family Oplegnathidae; genus Oplegnathus; species Oplegnathus fasciatus. The sequence goes on along the minus strand of NTHP01000419.1, from coordinate 462,064 downwards.
CGATGCAAAGCTGAGGGAAAAAATGCTGACTGAGTCACTGAAAATAAAGACAACAATCAATCAACAATCATCCAGTATTTTAGAAAATGAAGACTTCATGAAACAAGCTGTGGCAAAACATCAGGCAACTATAGGTACTTATCTCAAACTTTGTGGGCAAGTTATGGTAATTGAAAACATCTTAAATGAAAGACAATTGAAAGACCCTGTCACAACCGTCACACAAGATTAAATTTTGCTAGCTGAACTCAATAACTTCACTTCATCAGGATACACTACACATTGGCACGATATCACCTCTAATGATCTCAAACAGTTCATCAGTTGGAAAAACAAGACATAAAAGGCATTCCAATTTATCAAATAAAGGCAGAACGACTAGAGCTAATTTTAAATGCAGCAAATCTGAAGAGGGACTTCAATGAGAAACTTTCCAAATATGAAGAGGCTGTCACTCTATCATCTCGTGGATATGAAGTTATTCTACAAAGAGATATTGATGGAATAATGATTAATAATTATAACCCAGAATGGATCAAAGCATGGAATGCAAACATGGACATGCAAATATGTTTGGACTATTATGCCGTAATCATGTATATCACAGACTATTACATGAAGGATGAGTCAGGAACAATTGAATATATTAGAAAAGCTTTACAAACTGAAGAAAATGGTAGCCTCAGAGAAAAAATGCAAATTGTTAAAAATGCTTTTTTGACAAATAGGCAAGCTGGAGAATGTGAAATCTACTACAAACTATTCCCTTTTTTTACACTTTGCACAGTCTAATATTTCAAACAAAATAGACACGATTCGAGACGAATCTCAGAAAACACCAAACAGGACTTTGATAAAGTTATTGAAGTTGAAGAAAAAGATGGAAAATATTACATCGAAAAACAATCAATTTTGGAAAAATACACAAGATGAGCTACAGAAATCAGTACCTTATCATATGCACAATTTGTTCAAAGATATGAACCCTGCAGCTCTGCACCAGAGAACTATGATATAATGCGAGACCTGTATAGAGAAAATACACAAGACATTAAAAACATGTCTACAAATCCCCAGCATATTTCAGAAAATGAAATAATTCGCGAGTACCCAATATTGACCAAAAAGAGACTTCCCAAGTACATCCCTCTATACTCTTCCACAAGAGTTTTAAGGTTCCATAAATTTAAGCCTACTGATAATCCCCATGAATTTCATTACTCAGAACTACAACTTTTCTACCCCTTTCAAAGCAAAAAACAACTATTCCCTGATAATTTTGACAAGTGTCAAGAATTATACATCAACAATGAAACGGCAATTAAAAGTGTGAAACAAAAAATCATGCCCCATCTTGACACAGCGATAGAGGCCAGGGACCGAGCTGAACAATTTATTTCAAACATTGGAGATGATCTTGATGGTAATAAGGAACAGGAAGATGAGGAAGAGATGGAACAAGGATATGGCTGTCAAAGATCCTTCTGGTCTGTTCAATGATGACCACGATCTAACATCTGGAGATCGAACATTTAGAAGGATTGTTCTTCAAGATGACAATGAACTTTACTCCAAAATCAACACTTTAGACATAGACAAAGACAAAGGCATTCAATTTGCTAGGCAATACCAAAGGGCAAAAAAACATGGAAACCCTTGGCCTACTCCTCCTCTGTTGATTGTTCATGGAGGCGCTGGATCAGGTAAAAGCCGTATCATTGATGTCCTCACACAAATATTAGAAAAAATATTCAGAAACAGTGGAGATGGTCCAAATCACCCCTATATTTTAAAGTTGGATTTGACAGACAATGCTACATCAATTATCAAAGGCCAGACCATTCACTCAGCTTTCCAACTACCTTTCAACAATGACCTAATGTCAATGGGCGACAAAATTAGAGATAAAAGAAGGACACAACTACAAAACTTATGACTAATCATTATTGATGAAATCAGCCTAGTAAAATCAGACATGCTCTACCAACTCCATTTTAGACTTTCCAAAGACATCTTTCTAAACAATTTACCATTTGGAGGCGTTGCCTGTATTGTATTTGGAGATCTCCTTCAAATAATCCTCCTCTTGGTGTTTTGATATTCAGTCCACCCAAAAATGAGAAATCCAAAATGGCACATGCAATTGATCCCCTCTGGAGAAAATCTGAGGTTATATCTTTAAAAATAAAAAACAGACAGGGTGAGGATCGACAATATGCATTTTTACTAATCAGAATTAGAATAGGCAAACACACAGACATGGATATAACACTTTTGAAAAGCCGAACACATTCCAGAAACAGTCCTGATTTGCCAACAAATGCTCTACTGATTACAGGAACCAACAAAATAGTCAATACAGTCAATATTGCTAAATTAAACCAACTTCCAGGTGAACTGGTAGAATTACATGCTACAGTAACTAGCAGAACAAGGGCAAAGTTTATTCCTAAACAAGATGCTGCAGGAATGGTAAAATGGAGTTTTGCTTACAACTCAAAATTTGCACAAAAGTCATGCTAACATACAATATAGATGTGGTACACAACCTAACTAATGGGGCCTTAGGAGAAGTCATTGGTTTCCAAAAGGATTCACTCAACAAAATAAAATATATCTTTGACAGACAGTATCCTGGAATGAATGCCACTGCAATTGATTTGTTAGAATTTGACTTTAAATTAAGAGAAGGAAGCACCTCAACTGCCACAGCAATATGTTTCCCCCTAACACTTGCATGGGCTACAACTGCTCACAAAATTGAAGGTCACACAGTCAAAAAGTCAGATCAACTAATCTTTGACTTAAACTGCTGGCTTCAGCCTGCGATGATATATGTAATGCTTTCATGAGTACAATGCTTGTCACAACTCTTCATACTGGAGACTCTTCCTACAGACAAAATTAAGCCATGGCCAGATGCAATTGATGAACTGGCTAGATTAGAACACATTGACATTAGCAAACCACAACAGACTTCACCGTCAATTATCAAAACTATCTCCTTGAACATCAGATCACTAGCAGCCCACACTGACCATATACGAGCTGATTATGAACTCATGTCTGTACAGGTCATTCTGTTACAGGAAACCTGGGTCTTGTATAGATCCACAGATGCTAATACACATTTCTTAAACACCTTCACTATCCTCATCCAAGACTATTCAAAAGCTCACATTGTAATGGGAGACATGAACTTCTGCCAAAGAAACAACCCAAATCATTCAGTCAGAAAACTACTAGAAAACCATCACTTCCATCCAGCAATAGTCCCTCCTACATCTACACAAATGGATGGTAGATGCCTTGATCAAATATACATAAGACTGACACCACAAGTTGACAGCAAAAACATATCAGTGAAAACTTGCTACTACTCAGACCATGAACCAATTTCCATTACACTTGAGATAAAAAAAATAAACAAGTTGTACAAACATCAACGCCTTGTTTTACGTAAGTTGTTTTACATATGTCTTCCTGGTACTCGTTTGCTTTTTCTTTCTTTCTTCACAGCTCAGAACTGGATTACCATATTACAGGATCCTCTTTACATAAAGTAACACAACCTAAACTTATCAACATAAGGAACATGAATAGAAGATGGCACAGAGGCATCTGCCGTGTCTCAAGCTCCTCTATTTTATTTATATTCTATTTTATATTGTCTTTTATTGTGTTATATTTTACTTACTTTTACTGACTATTTTATATTTTGTATTGTACTTTTTACTATTTTGAACTTTTGCACTGTTTTATATCTTGCATTCTCCTTTTAGTTGTGTGAATTTTGTTTTTCATATTTTTGAAGCATTGTTAGAGGGAGCCTGAGATTTAAGAATTTCTATATATTCTATTTTATATTTTCTTTTACTGTGTTGTATTTTACTTTTATATACTTTTACATTTTATATTTTTTACTTTCTACCATCTTGAACCTTTGCACTATTTTATGTCTTACGTTCTCCTTTTACTTGCGTGTTTTTTTTGTTGCATCTTTCATATTTTTTATGCATTCTTGGAGGGAGCCTAAGATTTAAGAATTTCTATATATTTTATATTCTCTTATTGCATTATATTTTACTTACTTTTATATTTTACTTTTTACTATTTTGAACTGTTGCACTATTTAATATCTATGTTCTCCTTTTACTTGTGTGATTTTATTTTTTTTTTAAAACATTATTGGAGGGAGCCTAAGATTTAAGAATTTCATTGCCAGCGTCTGTTTCTATGTACTTTTTGTGTACATGACAATAAAGATCTAGGAAAAAAAATGAACACAACTACACCTTACTTCAAGATCCACGTTAACTTAACCCCATTCCAAACAACCCAACTACGTCATCTTTAATCTGTCATATCATGTCATTAACAAACATCACTATTATTCATCCTACATTATATGTATGTATTGTTAATCACCACTTATATGATGTATACTTTTGATACACATGCTTTTATAAAAAACAGATATACTTTCAACTTTACATACTGTACTGTCTACTAATACCTTTCACCTTGTATAACATGTATAATATACTGACTAACTAATAAACTCTACCATTTACTATTAGTGGCTGTCACTCGCTTCATTATAAGTTGTCTTTCAAGTCAAACATTAAGATATGAGTGGAAAACACTGTTCTTGCATCTGCATTTATAACTTTTCTTGCCATTTCTTTCATACATAGCTTTACAATGTCATGTGATATGCTACTGCAGTACATTTAAGAAAGACTTTTACTGGATTTAACATTATAGACATTACCACAAATTCACACATTGACCATACACGGTCCAGCCATATACTCTGTTTTGACGGAGTCTTGTTTATCTTTTTGTCTCCTTCCCCTCCTTTTCCTGATCTCTCCTTCCTTTCCTTCTCTCAATGCAGAGGACATCTTTATCCTCCACGGGAAAGAGAAGAAGAACCCTCTCATCTACGGCCTGTTTACCACTTCAAGGTATGTGCTTCTGTAAAGCTGAAAACATGGGAATATACTGTAGCAACTTTAAATAGTACTTTGTAATCTGTGCACCCTAGTTTAAGTGTTGAAAATGTTAGTATGGTGGTAGGTGGGAAGCACTGGGAGTGTTTGGAATTTCCATTGGATGGAGAGTTTTCGTTCCTACAGAATTTGCTCATAGTGGGAAAAAAATGCATTTAGTCATTGGTATTGATTAACAGCCTTTGCAGATATACTGAAGCACAGCTGTTTCGTGCTACAGTACATTACAGGACAGCAAAAACTGTCTTCCCCTTTAGTGTCATGTAAAAGAAAGAATTATAGAGTACAGAAGAGTGGAAGAGAAGAGAAGACACTTAACCCCCAACAGCTCCAGTTGAGCTATGGATTGAGTTATGGACATGATTTCCTGAAAATAAACAAAACAAAACAAAAAACAAACAAAAGTAAAAGACTAGATGTTTTGTTTCTGCCATTTTCAAGGAGGTAAAAGTAATGGTTTATGTACGAAATATAGAAACAGTTTTTTAAACAGGTTTTAAACAGGTTTATCTAATATGTGGAGAACTACAGTAGCTACAGTGTGTACATACTGTGAGATTCACACATGCCACAGGGTCCTCAATCACACTGTGAGTCATGAATGAGACACATTCTTTCATTTTAACAAAATGGAGCTCATGTAAGCCTTCATCATCATATCATCAATATCATGATCATCATCAGTGCCTATGACCTGTATCATGTTTTCCTCACACACAAACAAACACAGACACTCCTCAGTATGATAATTTATGGAAGTATAGCAACATTCATACCAGCCTAAGAAGATAATTGTGTGTGTGTGTGTGTGTGTGTGTGTGTGTGTGGTGTATAAATTACAGAAGTTCTTAAATTATGTATCAATCAGAAGCAACTGAGCTATGAACTGTGTTTTTCTAGTCATTGGATCACCTTTTTTCATTTATTTTCTTTTTAATCAAAGTTTCTCATTGAGATCTCTTTTTGAGAAGACCACAAGCAACTTTGACACCTTGAGATAACAAAATACATGTTCAAGAGGTCAAACCAGAACAACAACATGCTGTGCAACTACAAACTTTATTGAAAATTATGACAAAATGTGGAAAATATGAAGCAGCACTGAAATTGGATTAGTCCACAGACAATATGCTTTCTGAGAGGGAGAGACAAACATTTTTCTGCTCCTTCTGGGACAGAGCAACAACACAAACACAACTGCACAATAGAAGGCAGCCAGACACTTAAAGACTGACACATGGATAGAAAAAAGGCTGTTACCCATATACCAATGCTCTCATTAAGACTGACACTCTGAAAGACAGATAATAGGTAAACAGATACAATACATAGACTGGAAAATAGGCACTGGCTGAAAAAAATGGGGAGAAAAATAAAGTCAGGAAAAGCCAGAGCAAATGATCGAGTGAGCAACAAACTAAAAAAGTGTCTGAAATCTCAGCTGGGAATGGATAGAAATCCAAGGCATCACCCAGGGTGGGGTCCCAACCACAGAACTGCAGAGTGCAGAAAAGTCTTTCCATCTGAGTGGAAATTTCTCTCTCTGCTACACTCATGATTGCACACTCGGAGATTTTTGTCCCCTGTGATGAATTGAAGAGTGTAGACTGTGGATCTGTCCTCTGTTATTTGCTTTTCATTTGATAATTTCTTAATGTAATTGGCATTTATGCATATATACGCTATATATATATTTTTCACACATTGCTGTTTAATAAAAGCAGGTGTGTATTAATTTGTTGGTTTGCTCTTGTTTATTTTTCTCATTCATTCATTCATTTGTTCACATACATGTTCATTTGTTAACTTATTTGCTTACTCATTCATACATCCCTTCATTTATTTGTTTGTTTGGACATTTCATCTAAGATCACAGACAAAACTGGTCAAATAATTACAAAATGTGAGGAAATTAAATTACACTACTGATTAGTCTAAGAAGAGTTATGGCAGAAATTTCTTTGGAATAGCAGTGAAGTTCTTCCGTCTTCTGTCCACATGTGTGGATTATTGCCCATCACACATGCTATCTCAGTTGCCAGACACAAGTGATAATATTTCTACAAAAAATGAAGCATCCCGCTGTTGTTTGCTGATTAGCTGTCAGATTAGTTAAAGGGGAACGGATACATTGTTACTTTCTCCATATTACTAGAAAATACATACATGAACATACTATAACATACATAATAGAAAACTTGGGAAAAATAAGCCCCTCAATGTTGTTTGGCATTTTTAAATTTGTGTATTAGAAAATTGGTATGTGGATTTCCTGTGTTAATTCACTTCACATAAAAATTCACCAGGATTTCATAGTGGGAAGGAAGAAGGTCTTTCAGCAACCACAGAGCAACCGTTGCCATTGAGCAACACACTAAAATCCATACCAGCTACAGGGACTCTGACCTATGTAGCTGAGAGGTCCTCAGTGTGACCTCTGACCTTTCTGTGGAGGGGAGAAAAGAGCGCTTCCCTCCAGAGAAAAATTAGACTAAACATACATTGTATATGTGTCAGCCATCTGAGCTGAAGGAAACCACCATGATACAACACAACCTCTCTATCTGTTCTGTTTCCAGCTGCTCTGCTCATCAAACTCAACTGGAATCTTTTACTCAGATACACTCAGCCAAAACTTTGACTATGATCTTAACTACAGTGGATGGGATGTGTGGTGGGGACTGATATGCTTAGAACAGTGCATTCATCCAAGCTGGACTTTGGGTTGGAGCATTTTAGACATTCATTCATTTTGGGTTGGAGCACATGGTGTGTTAAAGCTGAAAAGCCAGAGAGTTTCTTATTTAATTTACTACTTTAAGACCATTGCAACTCATCAAGTGATCATCAAATCTTGTGTTTTTATTCATGCATACTGGAGGAATAACGGATGGAGAGATTATATGAGTCTGACTGTGATGACTGACAGTTGTCCTTCTTTCTTTCTTGTTTATCCTCAGTGATATCCTGAATGGTTCAGCAGTGTGCGTTTACCGAATGGAGAATGTGGTTCGGGCTTTCAAGGGAAACTTCCTGCATAAGGAGGGATCTCAATATAAGTGGGCAGAGTTTACAGGCAAGGTGCCCTACCCGCGACCAGGAACTGTAAGTTAATACTCAAAATTCTCTCCCTCAGGCAACTGTTCATATATTTTTTAATTAGTAAGCACCTTTACAAAAAAAGTGAGGTGACTGTTTGTAGTTATACAGAAGTAAATAAAGGACCCCCCCTCCTCACCTAAAACAAGACTAGGTCAAAACCTAGTATATGGCAGGACCGTGTATGGTCAATGTGCTCTATTGTGGCCAAATTGTTACGGGCATAGTCAGTGGTCGTGTCTATAATGTGAATTCCTGGATATTGAATGTTCATCTGCAATTTTCTGTAGTGGTCCCAGTAATATTTGTTCTGAAAGTGTGCTGAGGTAGCATATCACATGACATGGTTAAGCTACGTTTGAGTGAAAAAATTTTATAAATCACAAAAATCACAAAAGAGAACAAAACATTCCGCGATCATTCACATCACGCTGCCTCCGGTAGACGTTCCTTCCATGCACTCGCCTTAACATCGCCGCCGATCAATCCCATTCAAAACTCCACACAGCATGGCGGAAATGGAAGGGTAGACTGCTTTTTCTCCTTCCCCTGGTAATCCTTAAATTGGCGCTATCCACCCGTAATGCTAGCGGTAGCTTAAGAGGGCGGCGCCTCTACTCATAGTATACGTAGCTACGTACCACCTATTCATTTTGAAAGAGCAAAGGCCAATGAGGAAACTCCCAACTCTCGGCCAACCAATTGTGTAACTTCATCACTCAGTCACTCACTCACTCACTCAGTAACAGACTTTTGTGTTTGTAGGGCTGGCCCTCTGCGGCCAAGCCAAAAAAAGATGCACAAAAAATAACACATGTACATTGATAGCTACCCTCAGATATTAGGACAAAGCCAGTTAATTCAACAAAATAATGCACCTTATTTTCATACCAGTACTGTATGAGGATGAAAAGTTACTTTCAAGTAGAATTACACCAGAAGTATTGAATGAAAATCTCTGTGTCTTCTAAACATTCCAATCCTTTTCTTTTCTTCTCTATTTCTTAATTCCTCACTCTCTTAGTGTCCCAGCAGTACATATGGAAGTTACAGCTCGACCAGAGAGTACCCTGACAATGTCATCTTCTTCAGCAGGACTCACCCACTGCTACAGGTTCAGCTGATATTTCACTTTATTAATTTACACAAATCTGATTTAATTAGATTGTGGCCTCTTTTACAGTGGGATCAAGCATATGTTCTCTCTATTTGTGTCCAAATTCTTAAGTGAGATTGAGAAAATAAATTGGCTGACAGTCCTTACTAAAGGGACTACAGTCCAACACTGAGAACTTATATCAATGATGAACAACGTGATTGAACAGATACTCTATAAAATAAATCAAACAACCAATAAACCAAACTTTCATATTGTTTTAGGAAAATGTGCTGCCACTGGGAGAGCGCCCTGTCTTGGTCAGAGTGGGTGTTCACTACAAGTTCAGCAAACTGCTAGTGGACAGAGTGGAGGCCGTGGATGGCACCTATAACGTCCTGTTCATCGGCACAGGTAGAGTGTGTGCGGTGGACCTTTTCTCTTTCTCACCCCAAGGTGTATGTTTTTTTCACATTACAATAAAACTTTTTTTTTCCTGCAGACTCAGGCCTCGTACTGAAGGCCATTCATCTGCCCAGAGAACATGGTCAGAGTCAGGAGGTCACTCTAGAGCAGCTGCAGATCTTTCAGGTACAGCAAACTGTTTCTGTACAAAAACATGTCATCTCCATACCAGGGATTTTTTTTCAGCCCATTTATTATAAACCTGCTTTTCATGGTGTCCATCCTGGTTTACTAATGGTTTGAAAATCAAATATCAGACTATTCCAACTTGATCTAACAGTTATATTATTGTCAAGAGGTAATGCAGAACACACTTTTCAAATCAGCCTGCACTTAAGACTCCATTACCATGCGACAAAAAGAAATGCAGACATGAACTTCAGATGATGATGATGTAGAGTGTTTTAATGGTCAGCCTACTGTTCATACCATATGGAAATGAATGTAAACCAATTGCTTAAACAATCTGACACACTACAGCATGCATTGCTGACATTGGAAATTGTCAGCAATAACGTAAAGCAAACATGAGTTTTGTATTTAAAGTTTTAACGAGTAGGATTTGATTGCTGTTTGCAAGCACAACATTCAAAGTTGGCCCCTCCTCTCTGGCTCAAAGCGCACACGCTTCTGGTGGTGCCACATGCTTACGATCTGGCTACTGGTTGCTACGTTTTTACAGAGTCCTGCACCTCATACCCTGCGCACTGTTATTGGCTGGGGGCTACACACAACTGCCTGAACGTTGATACCCAGAAACATCCCGAGCACAACAAAAGAAGAAAATACAATATACAATTGGCAAAAACACTGGTATTCTCTTTTAAATGCAAGTGTACAGAAGAAACAGTTTAATCCAGTATGATCAAATATCCCACTTTACTGTGTATTGTGTTTTCCCAGCCATGAACCAACACATATGTATTATATACCATTACACATGAAATGTAGTAAATGCTTTTATCAAGCTTGTTATTGTACCAAGACTTCAAATGCATTTAGCACAAAATACTACAGCTGTACATGGTTACTATATCATATTAGACAACTACAGTTTACAATATTCATAGTTCAGCCCAATATTAATTTTCACTGGAGGCTCAAATTCAAAATGCAAGAAAAACTCTGTATTCCCTCTAACTGATGTGGTGAAGATTGGTGTGGTCAGCCTATGAGTTTGTTTCTTTTTTTTCTGTTGTAAATTATGTGATTTGTGAAACCCAAGTTTTTCCATGTGGGAAAATGTCTGTTTCTATGAGATTCAATTCAATTCAGTTTTATTTATATAGCGCCAAATCACAACAAAAGTCATCTTATGACACTTTACATATAGAGCAGGTCTAGACCGGACTCTTTATAATGTTATTTACAGAGACCCAACAATTCCCACCATGAGCAAGCACTTGGCGACAGTGGCAAGGAAAAACTTCCTTTTAAGAGGCAGAAACCTCGAGCAGAGCCGGGCTCTAGGTGGGCGGCCATCTGCCTTGACCGGTTGGGTTGAGAGACAGAGAGAAAGAGAGAGACAGACAGACAGACAGACAGACAGACAGGAATGCAGCAACAACTATAATAACCATAGAAATATAACTAATAATAGCAATAACAGCTATTATTATAATAACAATAATAATAATGGAAAAATGACTAGTAATAGAAATATGACTAACAATAGTAATACAACTAATAATAGAAATATGGCTAGTAATAGAAGTATGAGTAATAATAATAATAATAATAATAATAATAATAATAGCAGTGAGGGTCAAGCAGGCCGACGGCGGCAGGCAGTCTGCAACAACGATTCACAGGAACCTGCGAGATGAGAAAGCACAGAAACTCCGGGGAAGATACAAAGTTAGTGACATGCATTAATGGGACATGAACAAGTACAGAAGGAGAGGGAGAGGAGGAGAGAGGAGCTCAGTGCATCATGGGAAATCTCCCGGCAGTCTAGGCCTATAGCAACATAACTAAGGGATGGTTCAGGGCTCACCTGAACCTGCCCTGACTATAAGCTTTATCAAAGAGGAAAGTTTTAAGCCTACTCTTAAACGTGGACAGGGTGTCTGCCCCCCGAACTGAAACTGGGATCTGATTCCAAAGAAGAGGAGCTTGATAGCTGAAGGCTCTGGCTCCCATCCTACTTTTGGAGACTCTAGGAACCTCAAGTAACCCTGCATTCTGAGAGCGCAGCGTTCTAGTAGGGTAATA
>NTHP01000419.1:435766-449666 GCA_003416845.1 Oplegnathus fasciatus | reverse complement strand
CTATAGTTGGCTAGAACCCCTGGATCAAGATTAGGCTTTTTAAGAAGAAGAAGAAGAGCTACTTTAAAGGACTGTGGTACATGGCCTGTTAATAAAGACAGATTGATCGTATCTAATAAAGAAGTGCTAACTAAAGGTAAAACTTCTTTAAGCAATCTAGTTGAAATTGGGTCTACCCTAACTTGATTCAGTCGGGGTTTAGAAAGGATTCAGATTCGATAGGTGGATTTGATACAGGATTTAAGTTTAGTGAAATGCCACTAAACCGCTACCCCAGAGTTTGGTCCAGAATGTGTTTAAAACACAGAGACTGGAATTCCAGTGAAAAAGCTGGCCTCTTTCAAAAATACACCTGTCAACAACTCCAAAATGTGACTTATTTGTAATCTGAGACATGGAAGCTAACAAGGTAAACACTAATACTTCCAAGGATCACCTGCATTTGGTCAGGATGCAGGCACTGGCTCCTGTCCTTGCTGGTCAGTGAATACTGTAACACTGATGCATACGTTAATGGCATCTAAAACTAGTGTCTGATTTTGCATTTTTACACATGTTAAAAACAACAGCTTTGGAAAGGGCACCTTTGATGTAGACTAGTTGTTTAACCTTTCTTCCAGTCTTTGCACTAAGATAGGCTAAACATGTATTAGACCAGTCTCTCAACTGAACACACAGAGATGAAATTTATATTGATGTCATCTAACTCTCAGTAACACAGCAAGTCTGTTTCCCAAAATGGGAATTCCTTTAAAAGACATTGAGAAGGGCATTATGTTAAAACCTGCAGTGCTCACTGTGATCTAAGTAGATTCTGTAATAGGCTCTTTAACCTTGCTGTCTTTACAGCGTTTCATTTGTCCCAGGGCGCATCACAGAAATATTCTCATCAGCCATGTCATCTAACTACATCACTCCCCAGAAATAAATAAAAATTTATAAAACACCATCTGGAAGAATTTGGTTCTCAAAGTGACCCCAGTGAAATGGGAAAAAACAACTTTTTTACTTCCATCTGCCTGTCTATTTCTTTCTTTCTTTCTTTCTTTGACAAAAATTCAGATTGCTGTTTCTGTCACCTACCAGTGCTTAATTTTCATTATGCCAGCAGTGTGTAAAGAACCTCTTGTCTGTATAAGGAAATGGCACCCTGTGGCTTTATTTATGTGGGGCTTAATAAAATATAGGGTCTACAGCCCCATAGTAGTCCCAGGATGGGGTTACTGCTTATTAATCTCTGTCAGATGCACAGTTAGACGTCTGGAGTGCACACACACTTACAAATGTACATGCGCATCTGGATGATCTCTCTCACACACACACACAATTCCACATCAGAACTTATTCATATTTTCATAGATGTATAACTGTATACACATACACACGAACCTGGACAGAGAAAATCAGTGGGCCTCAGTTCTTGACAGAAAATAAATAGAAGAAAATAGATTAAGGGTTTAAATGTGAATCATTTTAAAGTCTTGATGCTTGGGTCATCATGACCTAATTTTGAATTTTGTCACATTTTTTCTACATGATATTGCAATTATTTTAGTTAGTTGACAGGGAGGAGGGGGTGGATTTGCAGTGACATACAACCAAATCTGACACAAACTTGACAAGCCACCAGAGCATTTCTAACTGCCTTTTAAAGAAAAATGTGAACATCTTCTGATAAGCATTAAAGCTGAAGAAAAAACAGCTTTCATAAATCAGATGTCCTGGTACATTTCTATTGTATCGATCATATCACAGAAGAGAACACCTACTCCAGCATTATTTTAGGGTTGCGACCAACATCTATGTATGAAATGTTAGAAAGTGATGAAAAAGGCCTTTCACGATCTCTCATAGCCTTAGAGGGTGTCTTTAAATTGCATGTTTTGTCCAACCAACAGTGTAAACCCCAAATTACGAAGGTATTAAACAGAAAAAAGCAGCAAATCCTCACATTTTGTTTGCTTCCTTGCTTGTTTTTTGCTTGATAAATTACTTAAACAATTACCCATTTATCAAAAATGTATGTTAATTCTCTGTTGATCGACTAATTGATTAATTAACTAATTGTTTCAGCACTAATAGCAAGACCTGACACTTGAGAGTAGATGTCATGTCATCTCTATACACACATACACACAACCTCAAGTCAACTGCATTTCTCTATACAGTTCTACACAGTTACTTTATCTCACAAACCCGCTGTTCTCTGTCTGTCTCTGTGGTCTCTCTACAGTGTACGCACAGAGAAACACACACATGCACACCACAATGATACAATTTGTTGTACTCTGGCCAAGTCCAGGGATAGCCTGAGGATGGGGAACAGTTGGCTGCCACATTTGGCTGGTTCCACACTGTTAGTCAGATATGGGCTCAAGTGTACAGGGGGAATAGTCTTTAAAATGATACCTACCCCTCTGTCTGTGTCTGTGTGGTCACATGTTTGTGCACTGTATGCAAATGTGTAGGAGATACACACATACTGTACACGCATATGTTTATACATATGCATCTATAAAAGATTGTGTGTGTGCATGTGTGTGTACTTGCGTTTGTTTCTGTCATTATTTGACAAGTTTTTTCCTGAACATAAGCAAGCTGTCCTGTCCAACTGGTCCATTACGCCTGCTCGGGAAAATGTGTGTGTGTACTCATGCAGGCTTAATTTCTTGATTCTCACATCCTCTCATTGACGATGACTTTTTTGTAATAGATCTGTTAGGCATTTCAAAGAAAATGAAAATGTGTGTTAATGGTTACTGCTTTGCAACTACCACTATCATTAGTGAAATCTCTAATGTGTTGTTAAAACATTCTTTGGCCCACAGCATGCTCACATCACCACATTATTACCTTGCTTCATTTGAATATTGTGTTACTACACACAGCCTTCCTTTGTGTTGGTGCAGACCACAGTGTTTTTCTTTCCTTTTATTATCTGTTCTTTGAACTTCTCACCCCTATCCATCCTTGGTCACTGTCACATCTTCTGCTCATTCAAAATACAGATTTTTACTGTAATAACATGAATAAACCATACATTTTACCTCTTGTTTTGGTGTCTCTTCACAGATCACTACTTATACAGACAACAGTGTTTGTTTGTTTTTTGTTTTTTTGTTTGTTTGTTTGTTTGTTTTTTACCAATTTTACCAATCACCTTAAAAGCATAATGAGGTCTCACCCTGGCTTTATTACATACATAAATTGGAGTCCACACTATATCCACAGACAGCAACCTGATGACTGCCCAGCAGTTGACAAGAGACTGGGATTATGTCTCTGCCATCAGTTTATTATAAAAATACTTGTATACATTCTAAAGAATTTAATAGGTATTTAAAGAAATTAATATATCCTGACAAATTAATGGTTAGCAGCTTTCCCAGTCAAACTGAAGACATCAGTGCTTCTCTACAAACATTAAGCATGATGATGATAATATCACAAGTATAATATTTTACTTAGAAAGTGAAATGTTAGAAAAATTTAATTTTTTTCTGTAAAGTAGAGACATCTATCCAGTCTCTTTGTTAGGCTCTGTATTGTGCAATACTGTATGAGGAAGGTGCTTAATTGTCCCATTTAGAAAGCTTGACCTTGCTAAAATCTAATTAATTAGTGTGGTATGAAGGTTAATTAGTAACGAAGGATGTCCATGCATCATAAAGCCCCTTGTCTTAACCCACTGTGGCAGTCAGGCAGAAAAACAGTCATCAGTCATCCCCTTAGTGGGAAAAATCTGAAGTGATACTCACACATTTACATCAGAGTTCATTTCTGTCCAGCTCTTGTTCATTGACCCCTTCTGCCATGAAAGGCAAAGGATCTACCAGGTGGGATTCTGTATTTGAATAATCAATGAGTTAATGAGATGTCCCATTGTATTTGATGGATGAGGTTTGTGATGCAGAAGGTGAAAGTTGCAGCCATCTTCACTGCATAAAGCAACATATAGAATGTGCAAAGTAGCAGTAAGTTTTGACATTTCTGCATCATTAGGATAATCTGTCATTTTTGACTAAAACTGCATTTATTTGAAATGGGGAGAAAATAGGCCCAGTAAGACCCTGAGGATTCGTTCATTTCTGCATGTTACCTGACCCAAGGCACTACTTTTAAAGGAATAGTGCTTTAGAACTGATGGTAGTAGGATTTTTTTTGGACAGATCCAGGGTAGCTGTTTCCTCTGTTTCCAGTCTTTATGCTAAGCTAAGCTAACTGGCTGCTGGCTCCAGCTACATATTTACCCTTCAGAGAGTGGCATGAGTCTCATCATGTAACTCTTGGCAGGAAAGAAAACAAGCACATTTCCCAAAATGTCAGATTATTCTTTTAAGTATTATGCCCCAGAAAAAAAGTTCAAGTATGTAGTAATTGGGCCATTGCTTTTGTTAAGTTCTGTAGTTGTCAGTCACACATGCTCAAACTGGGTATGGCCTACTGGCACATTACTGGCAGCATCATACCAATGTAAGTTCTGATTGCTTTATTAGGTGGAGTAGAGCTAGCGAGGTAATGGAAATCAGTTGGGGTTCTTTTAATATTTATAACCCCGACCAGCCAGAGTGGTACATCACAAACATTTCTTGTTATTTCTGTGTGTCATGATGTGTAAATAAGCTTCTAGCCCGAAAAGGTTATTATGACAAAAGGGAAGATTTCATGGCTAGCTACCCATGGATTTTAAATCATAAGTGAACTTCATGGGTGGTGGTGCTGGTAGTTATATAGGGCTGTGTTGATCGATGCTAACCACACAGGTCTATTCATAAAGCTGTAATTGACTGTCAAGTCGTGAGGAAACTGCGTTATAGGCAGGGCTCCAAACTCTTTTTGCGGAATCAATGTCGATTAGGTTTAAATACACAGACCCGCCACTAACATGTAAAGAGGGACAAACAAAACAACAGCAATAGTAATTGACATGTTAATGAATCCTCAGTTTGAGAGAGCCTTCCAGACAGCCATCAAGACAGTGCTGGAATAGAAATATATTTTATGTGGGCAATGAAGTCATGGCTATTTATTACAATGCCATATATATACATATATATACATACGATATTGTTGTACAATACACTAGTTGATGTATTTACCATGGCAGCAGGGATATTTATGCTTCTAGTGCTCAATTTAGCATTTTCACAAATTTCAATGTACCAAATTATTACAATAGTGAAACTATCTTTGCAGATAATGAAGCCAAAATCATTTTACTTGCATTGCAGGTAACATAGGGTTTATTGTTATCATGGATTTCCTGTTTGTCAGAGGTCAATCAAGTAATATTTTTACAAGGTTTATTTATTATTTCTTTCTTGTGTTTTTTAACTATAGTGCAGTTGATTCATCCTGTGGGTCATGCACTAAAAATGAGCCTTTCATGCTTCTCTCTATTTTTTTTCTCCCCTTTAAAGCTTCTTCACTAAAGATAACACTTACTCATTTGAATGAGATAGTCTCTTAACTGACATCAATTCTTTTGTCGCAGGCACACACACTGATATTGTGAAATAAATGGTACTTTTCATTTGAAAAATATTGTGCCAGCAAAATTCCACTTTTAGTCTTAGTTTTTCCAATATAAATGCTTTTCCTTCTTTTCCTCAGCTCCAGTCAAGCTCTCCCAGGGCCTTGTTATGTTCAGTTAGGACTTAAAGGCAGCCATTTGTATGCCCTTACATCCCACGGGGAACCATCCTCAAAAGCCACTACCTCAAGCTTTTCATATGATTTTGCAATCAAAACCTTGGGAAACGCTCAAGTAGAGGTGGCTCTCAAACTGCTTAGATGTGCAGTTTTCCATCTATCTGTGGAGTGGTAATTGACAGGAAAGGTAGGTGAGAGGAAAGCAGAAGGGAGGGAGCCTTTTATTACTGTCACAGGTGTAGGATTGCCCGCCTGTCGCTGAGTCTGCATAGTGCGTCTGTGATTGGGGCAATTCAGCGTAGGGAATAGGAGATTTGAGGGCATGTGGATGGATTGCCTGTCTGTCAGAGCGTCTGTACTGTACATAGTGGATCTCTGATTAGGGTATTTCAAATAACACAAAGGATTTAGAGTGGTGTGACAAGGACAATATATCAAGTCGCATCTTTTTGTGGTATAGACAGAGGCAAAAAATACTCAACACTATCTTCATGCCGTTGGCACTTCTGCAACTGATCAAAGAGGTTTTTAGGGGCGGTTTCAAAAACAACAACTGTGTGTAATTTAACTTAGTCTTTATACCTGAGCTGCTTGACTTCTTTATAAGAATAAATGCAACTTAGCAGTCTTATCAACTTAACAGACTCAGCTACTGACATATCACTGAGCATAACATGGAGCATTGAAAGCAAACAGTATTTTCTATACATAGAAAGCGCTCTCATTATATTCTTATTGAATTATTCAGTCTCATAAAGCTGCTGACAAAGAAGATTACTAGCACATTTTCTTTCTAGTGATGACACATCCCTATCATACTTCTCATTCCTCCCTGATTATAGTAAAACTCATACTTGTTGACACCCCATATTCAACTTCCACAAATACTTTTCTTTTCCTTCTCCTCCACTAAAAACATTATCCCTTTCACCTCTCTGTGATACAGCAGCCAAGGGAAAATGACTGTAATAAAATCTTTAAAGCTACCAAATTAACTATTCATATAAGAATAATAACATAAAAATGTTGTAACTTATAAATACGAGGGACCCCACTGCATGCTATCTCATCTTCCTTTCTTTAACAGTTAAATATCAGATAAAGGGAAATGAGAGTTAACAAACTTTGGCAACAAAATGAGCAGATGGGCCATTTATTAGGAATGCAGAAAATAAATATTCACCTTTTAAGAGGGTTTGCACATTATGTGGTCTCCTCTTTGGAAAATTTCAAATGCAGGCAGAAAGAAAAATATACAACTTAAATCTAATCTCACTTTCGCAACATTGTAAGAAAAAGGCAGTAAGTTCACTACTCTACTCTAATAAAGCTAGAGGCACCCCTTCATAGTGATTTTTTGCTTTCATGGCACCCCTCCATGGAACCCAAGAATCATGCAAGAATCATTTTGATGAATACATACAACAATTACTTTCTTGATGAACTGTGATGGCAATGCATTCCAATTTAGGAGAGGGTATACTGATGAAGAGCTATCACAAATGGAGGAGGGCAAGTCCATAGAGATGCACGACAACCACCACTTCCTACTGAGGCCAGGATTAGAACATTCGGAGGTTGGTGGTGTTAAATACTGTACGACCAGGATTTGCGGATGTGTTCATTATTAGTAAACTTACCTAAGTTCCTGTGTTTGTGGTGGACGCTGACTATAGTAAGTCTCTGTGTGAGGTCAAAGTGTTTTGATGGTCTTTTGGGCCATGGGGTGGTTTAACATAATTAACACCATGTCATAAAATAATGCAGATACAATGTATGGCTGAATAAACTACTTAAACCATAAAAATATGGTGTGTCCCTACATTCAGAGCATTCGCACAGTTTAACAATGTCACACATTCTTGAAAACTTTAAAATTACTCAAAAATTAATCTTAAGAGTCTAACTATCAAAAATAGTAAAAAAAAAAAATAGTAATATTTGTTTTAATTACAGTAAAAACAGTTAGAAAAACATGTTTTTTACATTCGTATTATGTATTGATGCAGTATAAAGAACATATTTTACAGTTCCAATATAAAGAACATATTTTTTAATATGTTCAAAACATTTCGGAAGAGTACAGAATGGATCGTGATTGCACATGCAGGTGCACACTTGTAGGTGTCAGCTGATGTGCAATGTCAATACAGTATGTGTGCAAGTGTGCACTTATTTTTGCACAGTGGTTTTTGTCTGCAGCCTTGTGAAATTGCTTGCGTACCTGTTCATGTTCACATGTTACTGTGTGTGTGTGTGTGTGTGTGTGTGTGTGAGAGAGAGAGAGAAAGAGCGAGAGAGAGAGAGAGAGTATGTGTTGTATGCGTAGCGGAGGCAAGTCGAGCAATTGCAGAGGACTTGCAAGTCTTGCATGGCAATGAGAAAAGGGACACTAATTCTTTCATTTGATGTTCTATAATTATGGTGTCCACGGCCCAGTCTGGCACACTAGCCAGATTTATGTTCTCCTTTGCTATGAGTGTGTGTGTGTGTGTGTGTGTGAGTGAGAGAGAACGAAAGAAGAGATAAAGCATGATAGAGAGCAGAGAACGAAGAGCTAACAGGCAAGGGGAGGAAGGGGAGGCAGAGCGAACAAGAACAAGAAATTTAAAGAGTGTTATAAAACAGAGTCTCCTGTCTTAAATCACAGGCCTCGTCCCAGTGGAGGTAGGCTGTGATTACTATGATATAAGGTGTTGGCTGAATACATTTACATGTCCTCCAAGACAAATTCACCTTGTTGGAACTCACGCCACTGAGATTTTAGTGTTAAGAGGCATTGTACATGCAGTACATTATGTTTTCATGATGTTCATTTCTCCACCTCTGGAACAAAGCTTTTTGTTGCATTCTTTCCCGCTCAAGTGATGACGTGTTTGCCTGCGGAGCATATCAGACAAACTGACAGGCTTATATGCAGTGACTTACAAACCTTAACCAGTTATACCAAACCATTCATCTTGGTCTTTTATCTATATCCCCAAGGATGGAAAAAATGGCCACTTAGATGTTTTAATCATCAATGTTTTTTTCTTCTAACTTTGAAGGCCATCAGCAAATCATTCAGAAACCACATGGGATCTTGAACCAGTAATGTCACTTTGCTAATGGCATTTAGTTGTATTGATTTTCTATAAAAA
Organism: Oplegnathus fasciatus; assembly: GCA_003416845.1. Classification (NCBI taxonomy): domain Eukaryota; kingdom Metazoa; phylum Chordata; class Actinopteri; order Centrarchiformes; family Oplegnathidae; genus Oplegnathus; species Oplegnathus fasciatus. The sequence goes on along the minus strand of NTHP01000419.1, from coordinate 440,874 downwards.
AAAACATGATATATCGGTTTGACAATGGTATTGACCACCTTTTCCGTATTGACAAAATCAATAGGTTTCTACATGTGGATCGTACACATGGCTTAGGCTATCAACTTTTAGATGAAAAAAAGTTGTTGGAACCTGGTGGGCATGCCATAAACAGATATGCAAAGACATGAGATGTAAAAATGACAATGAAAATGACAGAACATAACTATAATAATACATGGATAAAAATGAAAAGAAAATCCTTTTTGGGCTTTACCCTAAGTTGAAGCTGGGCCCAAATGTTGTTTGGGTAATGTAGATGACTTGCGTGTCAGGGTCAGTCAAATTCAGTGACCTGTGAAGGTGTCTCTTTACACACAGTTTCCCACACACTCACTGTAGCAGCTTTGGGTCTCTACTGAGCTACAGCTACAACAAGAAGCTCAGCTCCAGGTGTGTGGCCTCAAAGCTGGCATTGCCTCTCCCAGCATGCACTGGTGGGACTTTTCTGGACTGTACCTCTCATTAGATTCTATTTACAGTTGTAACAGTCTTCTGTAATTTGGCATCATTTATATGAAAACACCTATATTTATTTTTACCACAGAAAATCTCCATAGAACAAATGTAGCATAAATTACACTGAAGAAATGCTTTTCATAAATATTGGCAAAATTGCCGATCTTCATTCATTTAAAATGTGTGTTCTCCATGGCCTTTAGTCATTTGTATTTTGCTCTGACCTAATCAATAACCTTCCAACAATACATCACTTTTAAGTTTCTATTCTGCGATGGTTCAGTTTCCTTCTCAGTATTTCATGACATCCATTAAGCTCACTTTGGTTGATGTTACTATGGTAAAAAATAACAATCGTAAAAGCTGTCCTTTGGTGTCCTTAATTACTGGGGGATATTACGGCCTGTTTGTTGATATTGTAACCTACCTTCCTCATGACCTGTGAGACTTTTAACCCTTTTAAAGATGATTTATTGCAAATACGCATTCTTTTTAATTATCCCTGCAGCTAGGTGTCCAACAGATTTGTAAAGCCATTACTGAAAATCAATACTCAGCTTTTAGGTGATGAATTAATTAATGAAGTGTGAAGTTTCCCTGAGTGAGGGCCCATTGATGAAGAGAGAACGAGACACTGAGAAGGAAAGGGAGAGAGAAAGAAGGAGATGTGGTTGAGGTGACTCCTAATGATTCCATATCAGTTGGTTTGGAGCATTTTAGCACTCCGTTAATTGCACTTAATTTGTGTTTTGATTGAAATAATTTGAGGGCAGGGCTGGGAAACAAACATTTCTCTGCTGGAGACGGGTGAGTAATTTCCCCCTCATGCCTTTGGCAGCCAATCTCCCAGACTGGCTAAATGGATCATTATCCTAGGACCAATTCAACCGAAAGAATTTAGTCTTTGAAGCTCGACTGATTCTTTTTCCACCCTTTGTTTTCTTCATTTTGATCTACGTGCTTTGCTTGTGCTTTTTCTCCAAACCTTAAGACCCAATCTTAACAGTCCTTTGACAATGTGGGAATGAATACCACCTATTTTTGTACACTCTTTAACTTGTGACCTTAAATTAGCATCCATGCCATGGTTACTGAGCTGTCTCTAGGCTGTTTGGTTTGCAACTATGTGATTCATTCATGAAAAACCTACCTGTCTACAGGGCAGTGCTAAGTCATTGTAGGGTGATAAAGCAAACATGATAGTTAGCATTGTAGTCAGCATAAACGATTAACCACGTGGGTCTTATTATACTTTAACAAATTGTGTCATTACTATTGAACAAAAACTTTATTTTGTGTATGGGTGTACATGTACAGGTAGAGAGAATAAGAGAGCCAATGAAATTCAGTGTGCACCTGTGGGACCGAGAAGAAGTGAGATATGTGTGTGACCTGCAGCATGTTCTACATACAAGTAGATATATATATATTTTTTTTATGTATGCAAAACATTTTGCAAAGTGTCTCATTCTATGCCATGTCTAAATTAAACAGCCCTGCGGCTGAAATGACTAGTTTTCTCAGAGTGCACTACCTTGCACCTAATAGTCCCCATTATTCATGGCCCTTCAGCAGAGGTCACTGCCATGGGGTTTACCTTTTTTTTTTACCTCTCTAAATTGGAAGTCAAGAGAAAATGAATCGAGACACCCACACGTGGAATGAGCTATAGGTTTGACTTTGACTTGTCCTCAAACTGCAAAGTGAAAAAATAGTTTCATATATGTCATGTGGACTGTTAGAGATTGTGCTGGAGGTCAGTATGGGTGTTGATGTCAAAAGGAATTTTGGTTGAAATATTAGGATGTTTTTTTTTTATCCTTCCTTATTTTCTTTTTACGCTTCACCCAGGTTGTTTTTTTCTCTACTTGACAAAGAAAATCTAATGTCATATATTTAATTTGAAGCCATCCCTTGTGCATCATGGTGATTTCCTTGGCTAGACATTAAATGACAAGCACGGCTTTTTTGTAATACTGTGAATCAAAGCCAAAATTTTCAACACCATATGCTGCTGTATCACTATGTACTCCCTGGTTTCTGATCAGGTCTGATAAGTGTAAAAACACTAAGCTTATGCATATTTGCACGGATGCTCGTCGGTGGCTTCTTGACCAGACAAACAAAATTTCTTCATTGTGGAATCTTTAGTTCTGACTGTAATACCACTTAAGTGATTGGCAGTAACAACAACAAAACCAAATGTAACGAGTTCACAATTTAAATAAAATGATCTAGAAACTAATTTTTAAATTTTCAAGATAAACCTATTCCTAGAAATACAGACCACATCTAAGAAGGTGTCGCATAAGATTGTAAAGAGTCCGGTTCTCCCAAACTATATAGTTGATTAGCAGATAAGAAGTCTTTTGCTCCAGCTTTCACTTAGTCTTAAAATCTGATATTTCTGAGGTCCCCAGGAAAAAGCTTTATGAAAAAATTATTCACCTCAAGCAATATACTGACCACCCAGTCCAGAGCGAGTCTTCAATTTTCCACAACTGCCAAGAGCAAGTTATTTCTGATAACAGGGACATCTGATAAATTGGTGATTTTAACGACTAGCGGTTGAATTAAGATGATGGGTTGAAGCCTGGAACTGTTTGTCACCTTGCAAGTTCAAGGTCTGGCTTTTAAAAATTGAGACATTTTGCCATAAGATTGAAAAATCCTCTTTAGCTGATGTTCACTTTGTTGAGCTTGACCTTTTCATCTTCCAGGGAGAAATATTATGTTATCACAGAGAAGGACAGAGTCTGACTCTGGTACATATAAACACAACTGAAAGATTACGCTTTTCAAGAAGAAGTGCAGTTACATTTCTGTTTTATGATTTCTATGTTTTATGACATAGGGCATATTCTAGTCCAACGTGCATTACAACGTGCATTTGCCTGGACAAATATAATCTGAACAAAATGCCAGCAGGTTCTACAACAATGGTCAATTGTACACATTATTTCATGTAGGATATTACATTACCAACACCTTCTTCACTTTGGTTTGTAACTTTAAATCAACTAAACTGAGACTTTTAAAACTTGTCTTGTATTCATACATTACACACATAGCCATGCACACACCACTAACATGCATAAACATGCCATGGCTTTATTTAAAAAGAAATCAGACAGACACCTTCAGAAGCATAATGCATAGCTCATACCGTCCAACTATCTAGCATCAATTAGAATCCCATCCATATTTCCTGCCCTCAATATTACAGTATGCACATTTGCCTTTTTCATTATTTTTGTAATTACAGGCGAATGGTGGGGTCTGATAGGATTTTATGTCTTTCAGTGACTTCATTGTCTGTCAGGGAAGATGGATCCCCCTTGGGGTGAGCAATATATCAGCTTTGCAAGTCCATATATTGTCTTAAGCATGAGGTAATGTAGCACTGATCCATCCAGGTACTCTCCAATATCAGCATGTTAATTTATGGGGCATTCAGACATTGCAACAAGGTATTTCCTGTTTATAGGCCTACGGTCCACTCAATATTTTATGCTTCCTTTCTTAAGTGTTTAAGGTTCAGGATTTCAGGCCACAGTGTGGAAGGGCCTTTTTAGGTTCAACCACTGCATATTTCACGCTTATATACTTCTTTCCACAGCACCTTGATTTGACAATATCCTGCCACTGCTCAGCACAGAGAGATTTAAAGACTTGAATGAATAAGTTAAGGAGGGGAATGTGCTCTTGAATAAAATCTGTCACAAATCAAATTAGAAAGATTAATGCTGAGACGTGTGAAGTGTACCATAAAATGTCAGCGAGTGAAAGACCTACATTTAAAGTGGGATGTCTTTCAATGGAATGTGTCTTTTCTGGATTTTGTGGCGAGATACTGTAATTTCAAGGTACTGTAAGTCAGCACAGGCAAGGGGGCTATTAAAGTTCATGAAGCTTAGGTTCACTGACAGTGGGGTTTAACTGTTCAATTTCAAAACAGTAAAATCTTTATAATTCTCTCCTAAAACATGCTAAATGCAATTTAATGATATTTTTGAAAACCTTAGAGTACATTACATGGTGTCACATCACTGCAGTGTCACTGCCATTTTGACAACTGCTTCTGTGCTTTCAACTACTTCTTGTCGACTACATCAACTACGATAGAGATTTTCAAGTGGGATCTTCAAATTAGCACCGCATGTGTGATAGAGAGGGAAGAAAGAGAGAGAGACCTATGAGAGAGAGACCTCAGTCTTGTTAATATTGGTGGGTCTAGTTTGGCTCATGTTTAACTGTCAGTTAATGTATTAAGGAAAATTGAAATGTAAACTACTTGTATGTAAACGAACAAATAAGTGAAATAAAAGTGTAGCTTTGCATGGTACATTCACATGGCTTCCCTTTATAGTTTTTTTATAATGTTATAGTTGATGAGGTAATAAGTTTTTATAGTTTTTATAAGTTTTTAAGCTATAGTGGTCAGGAGAAGCTGTAGTCCATAGCTTAAAATTAATTAATTAGTCATTGTCATCTGATTGGGGACCTAATCTGATAAAAAACATATTTTTTCTATCACATGAAGATCCACAAGCAATTTCAGTTCCAGCATGTTATATCAAATTACTGTATGTTGCCTTTGTCCCCCCCCC
>NTHP01000419.1:423756-435674 GCA_003416845.1 Oplegnathus fasciatus | reverse complement strand
TTTTATTTTCTTGTGTTTTCCTGTTTGTCTTAAAGTCTTGGGTATGTAAATAATTACAGATACTAGCCATAGTTTGGTATGTTTCCTTCCATATAATCCCATTTATACCTTGATCTAAATTCAAACAAAACTATCTATCTTGGGTTTAAGTTTTATCTGCATCCCCCTTTAGATTTGAAAACACACAAAAGCAAAACTGTTCCTGTACCCTGCCCCTGTCATCTCTTTTGTCACCTTTTTTTGTTTTGTGCTCTTCGTATGATATGATATGATAATACTTTATCATCAGATCAGGTCTGAAATTTTTCTTGCATCACAGCAGCTCCATTTGCAACATCAAGACAAGACAAGACAAAAATTAAGACAAGAAACAAAGATGCATACATTTAACATAACATTACAATCACAGAAGACAATATTCAAGGCCCTTCAACGTACATTTCATTTGGGATTAAGCTCCATATTTAATTTTAGGATTGACTGGTGAAGAGTGCATCAGTCAAACCTTATTAAATCATGGGACCCTGTATCCCCGGTTTGGTGGTAACAATTTGTATTCACTGTTCAAGACATGGTTTGGGTCAGAGACAATGTTGTTAGCTAGCCTAAATATGTTATTATGGTAGGCTGATTCAAAGAGTTTCTCAAGTGGTTGGCCTCAGTTTTTGAGCAGATTTTCAATTGGTGGAGCAGTTTTGACTTTAAAGGGATATTTCAGATTTTTTGATGTGGGGTTGTATGAGGTACTTATCAATAGTTAGTGTCTTACCTACAGTAGTAGGAGTAAAAAACAAAAGAAGAATTTGTCTACTCGCCCCAAAAGACCTAAGGCGGCGGTGAAAATAAATTCTTTGTTTTGCCTTTTTGCAGACAAATTCAATGTGGTCTTTCCAGGATAACATTACACCCGAGTATTTGTATGAAAATACCTGCTTGATTTTTTCATTATGAATAACAATAGGAACTTTATGAGAGTCAGATGAACCAAATACAACTTCTTCCGTTTTCTTTGTGTTAATCTCAAGAGCATTATTATCACTCCACTCGACCACTTTGTTCCCACCATGTTGGTGCACCCCAGGGTTGCCTGAGTTACTTAGCGGAGATATTAGAGCTGTATGGTCCGAATACTTTTTGTACAGGATGTACTGATTTGATGCATTTTATTCTTATTATTCCCACCACTGCTACCTTTAATATGTAGAATTCCTATACTGTATGAATGAGGTTGTATAATTTATATATGTTAATTTTCTGTCCAACAAACCTTTTAAAGACTTCACACCAAGGGGTAAGAAAGGGTGAAGGTAAAGAGCCAGAAGAGAGGGTGGATGGATGGATGCCTGGATAGATAGATAGACAGGTAGAAAGACGGACCTAGCGAGATCATTTGTTGGGTTATTCCCTAGTTTAATATCAGCTCTGATTCTAATATATATTTATGAAGCTCTCCTCTGCACACCGACATCCTAGTTACCGCAGCAGCAGGTGTTCGGTCGATGTAGTATACAGCCCTGGCCTCAGACAAACACACAAAATGGAACATTGGGGATGAAGCCTAGCATATTACTTCAGGACACACACATACACACACACATACACACTTGTTTCTCAAGCAAGCATTTCCTGGAGGTTGACGAGCTTCACTTTTGGAGCTTCCAAGGTCAAAAAGAACTCTATGTCTCATTACAATCTACAGGTGCTTGTGGAATCCCAATGCTATGTTTGTGTGTATGTTTGTTGTTGTGTGCAGTAGCGCAGTACGATGTGTGTGTTGGAATGGAAATGAGCCCTCTGAGTATGGCTAAAGGGCTCTCACCCTCTCTCACAAGATAGATAGGATCTTAACAAGCATGAGAGCAGAAGGGAAGTGTGTGAGTCTGTGTGTGTGTGTTTGTCCTCTGGCTACAACATTTTTCAGATTTCTATTGGATCAAATCACAAAGACGATTCCCCCGATTTTCTGACTTGTGGCATGGATGGTGGTGAGCTGAGAAAAGTCTTCGATCAAATATTTACCAGTATATATCCTGGCTCACATCACAGCGACTGTTATTTATGTTTGTGGTGAAAGTACAGAACCTGTATTTTACACAGTGTCACCTTAAAGGATAATGGTGCAGTTATTATTTTTATTATTACCAATGGATAAATTAAAAGACAAACATAAATTAAAAAAAAAAAAATCTTTATCCTAGTGGTAAGTATTGTCTGCGTAGCCAAAGCATATAACTTATATCTCCATAGGCCTCCACTTCACTGAAAAATTATTAAGAACGCATAAAATAGCAACAACATTGCATTGGATGACATATTCCACCCTCTGATGGCTACTTCTATTTATATAAGCTCGTCAAACTAGCTAATCCTATGCTAGTCTATGTGTCGCCTCTTTCCTCTCAATGCTCTAATCACAGCTGGATAATGGCTTTCAGCTAGTATCACTTTTGAAAACATTCAGTGCATAAAAGCCTGACTGGTTCTATGTTACAAAGAGGTACTTTGAAGATGTTTGGCATGTAGTACTGACATGGGACCTTTTTAGGTGGACAAATGTCTAGTGCATCCCATACTAAAACAGATTAAGTTAAGTTTAAAGAATGACTGTGCAGCAGGCATCAGTGTCAGCACAAAACCATCACCAAGGATATATGATCAAAGATCGAATAAATATGTTTTCCTCTCGGTAGTTAGCTGAAACATTAATTAGCTAATGCCATCAAAAGCTTTACATTAACTGGCCCTCTTTGGTTTCCCTACAGTTAATCAACCAGACTGGTTGTTGAAAAAGACTCTTGCTCATTAACACAAAAACACTATTTGTTTGCTTTATCTCCATTCATGCAACTTACTTTGCCTAAGCCACAAAAGGACGTTCAATGATTATTACTGTATTTCAATATGTGCAGTTACATCAATTAGATATTCTAGAATAACTCAGAAGTGATTTTATAAATAGCTTTTCTAAACCCAAAGGCGATGATCTGGGAAAGCATTTTATTAATTATAATTTTACAGATCATCAAGTTTTATAAACATACAAATGTGCTACAGTATGACATGGATTTACGTTGTTAAAATGGAATGGCAGGGTTGTCTCTCACATTCTCCACCTGATTTCTAACACTGCCACAAAAAAATGGAAAATGAACAAGTGAAAAAAACTAGTCATGTCCACAAGGTACTAATCTGGAGGAATGACTGAGGTTCAGCCAACGGGAATAAGGCTGATATAGTCCAATTGATATTTGACTTCATGCAAATGTAGTCACTGACTCACAAGCATGGGAGATTATATAACTCACTGTCTACCGAGAGATGAACAAGAGATTGTATGGAAGTAGAACCACCATGCAGTGTTGTTCATAAAACAGAAACCATAAAGCACAAGTACTTTGCCCATTTGCTTATTTATTTTGGTCAGGGTTTGGTTTGGATGGTTATGCATTTTGTAAGGTACCAGGCTTTGGGTTGGTTTGCTTTATAACATTAAAAATGATATATGGGATATACTGTGGTACCTGTTGACAGATGGATGTGCTGTATGTAGTGCAATATTGTATCATTATACAGTAGTTATCAATATAGTTATGTCAATATATATATCAAATATATTTGGAAACATGCCATGGATTCAATTTTTGGTCCCAGAAATTTTTGATAGGTAACTGTAGTCCAAATTTACAGTGTTATACATTTACAGAAAAAAATAAAAAATAAACCAGCACATCTCTGGTTTTGAAATGGAACTGCACAACAGGATAGTAATCCCACATTCAATTTTGTCTACTAAAGTGAATTTGCAAGAGGGATACAGCCAAAACAACTCAGTGCACCCTGATGTTCACTGAAGTGGCACAACACAATGTGGATGGATGAAATGATGGAGGGGGGGAAGAATCGTCAGAGAAGGGTGTAGTGGGGAAAAGGAGAGGAGAGCTGATATCCAGGATGTATTCACCCTTCATTTAACAGGCAAACTCTCACCACCTTACAAGAAAGTATGAACATACTATATCATTTGACTTGCATGAAGTGATTTCTACATGCACAGAAAAAGGACTGTATTTTTGGTATTCTGTCTGCTCCACAAATGTCTTGCTACAGTGCTTGTTGAAATTGTGTTATATTTCCCTTGTGCATTAGCTCCATTTCACATTTTTGAGAATTCCACTCGCTGTGTATGTGAGAGAAAATCCTCGCTGGTGGTGAAGTGTGGTGTGATGGCATAGCGTTGGTGGTTCATTGCACAGTGAAATAGCAGGGCCAAATGACAGCCTGGATTCCAGTTGGGTGGGAATGTGCAGCTGCTGACGCATTCTCACAATCTATTGCAGATGTATGGCCCTTCAGTCTCATTGACTGGCTCCTTGGGTCGGGGCTTTTGTTTTTCCCTTTAAAGTGTGATACATATGGTTTAAGTACGAGTATGAAAGCTGAAATGTCAGTGATATTTTATACCCTTGAAACATTTCACATAATACAGAGTTGTCATGCCTACTTTGCAGTTTATACAGGCTTACCTTCGTTTTTCTTACAGACAGTAAAGAGAGCACAAACTTTCATTCACTTTGACTGATTGAGAATGTGTGTACTCTTACACACACACTTGAAATTAGCACAGTATCTCAGTGAGTTGTGTGGCCAGGGAGAAGATCTGGATTTCGAGATGATGGTCATCATTAATATCAACATTGCACTGCTGTGGAGTAAGCGCGTACATCCAGTAGCTCTGTGTGGTTTTGTGTATACAGTGATGTGAGTATGTGTTTATGTGCATCTCAGTATTTGTGTGGAACTTTAAGTGTATGTGCCAATTCAGGGGTGTATTTTGGGGTCACTCATTTTTTCCACCTGAGAGATCTGGTAGTGTAAGTTCACAACAGTACAGTACTATTGATGGGAAGAACCAGAAAATAGATGTTACATGATACACAGTAGTAATGATAGATTCGCTTGCTGGTTTGTTTGCCAACTGTATATTGACTTTTCCTGGGACTCCCCACAGAGCTAATCAAGCCTGAATGGCAAATATTCAATTCCACGACTGCCCAGTGAAAAGTTTTAATGAAACTTGACTTGAGGTGCACCACTTTTTTTTATGTACATAATGTGAATAATATGGTTAAAACATTTCATTTTATCTTTTCTTTCTGGAGAAAGTATATGAATATATTGTATGGTAATCAAGTAGAAGCTGTACAGTCTTCACAACAGATCTTTTATTTACATGCAGTACATTTCGTCAGCTCTATAAAGCTGAATCGTTGTGTGACCTCTCATGATTCTAAAAACCAATCTCTTACAAACTGTCAAAACTCTAAATATATAATTTACATCGCTTCTCTGTAAGATACTCAAATCAATCATGTTTCTTTGTATTTCATTGAACCTCACTGATTACCACCAGTGCTTCGTTTTTCACAGTCTACTGATTTACAGTAAATTGCAAAGTAAATGTCAATAGCCAAATGTACAATCTGAAATCTCCATCCCTCTGTCTTCCTATGTCTTTCTTTTTCTCTCTTTGTCAGGAACTACAGTACATATTCCTACTTTCAATTATTCTGGCTGAGGGCAATATGTTTTAATGATGAGCTGATTCTCTGAGTGCAGTCTCCAGCTTTGCCAGCCCGAGCAGTAATGCCTTTTGCACATGTCAGGGTCGGGGCCTAGTTGTAATCTGAGGCTCATTACAGCTGGTGAGGCCAAGAGCAGAAACGGAACACAACTTCTCCCTGCAGCGCTGAATTACTTTTCCACCACCGGGTTCCCCTCTCCCTCGTTCAATGTTTCTCTCCTTGTCTCAGCTGCTTCACTCTTTGTCTTTGATCTCTCTCTTTCCCGTCTCATTCTCTCCCTTCCAGTCTCTCTCAATCTCAATATCTTGTTCTCCCCCATCTGCTTCTCCATTTATTTCTTGATCTCTGTTTCTTGCTCTCTCTCTCTCTCTCTCTCTCTGCCTCTCTCCCTTCGTTCTGTCTCGACACTCCTCGGGGGACCTCGCAGAGTGCAGTGGGTTTGGAGTTGGAGGCTAGTTTTATTGAGTTTGCTCAGGGTCCTGGAAAGGCCTATTTACCAATAAGGTCATGATGAGGTGCATCGAGTATATGAGCAAATCCTCAAATCCCTCTCAAACCGGCATGTGTGTGTTTGACTCTTGCATGTTCTCACATTTTGCCAGTACTGTGTATTAGATTTCTAGATCCTTCATAGAGGAGGGCTTATCTTGCATATTGAGAAGTAAGCGTAGTATTGACAGAACTGTGAATAACCTTGTTAAACGGATCTGGCTCTGCATCCAAAGTACTATACTTCAACCCTTTTCATAGATAAACTGAAGGCATAAATCCTTCACCATGTAGCTTTTTCTGCAAATGCTTTGCAGGAAGCTCTCAGTTACATCTTAACAGCTCAAATTATGTGTACCTAACGTTTATATTATCACAAAATACAGTTGAAAGAAAAAATCAATTCATAGTATCAGCCGATAGTTGATGACTTCGATGTAGAATATAGAGAGTGTCTTATTCTTATCTTAGAAACAGGCTTTTTAGGGACAAATTGAGTCACTTCCGGTCAAGGGATATAGAGATTCTGACATATTTACTCCAATTAAACAATGCCCTGATTAAATAACCTTTGTGCAGCTCACACATGCAAATAGTCTCCCGTATGTCTCTCATCAGAATCTTTACTGAAAAATTCCTTAGATTCATTTTGTGTCCTTTTGGTTGAATAGGTGGGCTGTAAGCAGGGCTTAAACAACTGCTTAAACATGCAAGCGTAACAACAAGTGCAAAGCGGTAGCGGTCTATCACATAAATAGGCACAATGCTGATTTGTAATCAATCAGTCTGATGTGTGTAGAGGTATGTGTGGTTTTATGTAGCAGCCTATTGTCGATTGCACGTCATGTAATGATGGTAAACACAGTGGACAGTCATGCGTAATGGCGCTGCCATGGCACTTCTCAAATCAGAGGCAGCGGATTTAATAACATATCTGTTCTGCTGCCTTCAGGTGGCTTCAGGGATTTAATGAACTGAAGGAGAAGCTTTCCATACAGTGTAAAGCATCTACAGACAGATACTGTCAGAATCAGTCGTATTAATTTATAGATCAATGCAGACTGATTTATCGCTGGTCCTGCTGTCACCACATTAAAAGTGTTTTTTTGCTGCTGATTTAAACAGCAGTTGGGGAGGAGGGGCGGGGGGGCAATTAAATTATTTTCTATACATTTTAATCATTATTTGTTATTGCTGTGCATTTGTTCTGAGTATTTTGTTTGCTCTTGTTGGCAAAATCATCATATTGGCAGCAGACCGACGTTGCGCCTATTTTCGGAGACCCAAAGACCCATTTTCCACCAAAATACCAAACTGTCGATGCGCTGCAACATAAATAGGGCCCCAAGTCTACAGCCATATTAGCTACTCTGCAAGGCTGTATTAGGCACAGTGGTAATTTCAGCTAAATGCTCAGCATGCTCACAATGACAATGCTAACAAGGTGATGTTTAGCAAGTAGGGATGTCCCAATCTGATCTCAAAGATTTGGTATCGGGGCCGATTCAAGGCATTTTTTAACTGATCGGTATGGGCTATATTGAGCACGGACCTAAGCCTGATCCTTTGTTTTACGTCAGCTGTCGCACAGGTGTTTTTACTCGCAAGCTTTCATGCACAGCAAAGCAACGAGTGCAGCCGTCGTCATCTCTCCATCTCTCCTCCACTCCGCTGAGCTCCATGTGTGTAAAGCCTCGGACATACGCTGCGCGTCCGCAGACAGCTGGACGGGCATGCGTTTCCATTCATACTGCAGTTGAGGGTCCACGTGTGTACACTCTCCAGCCACACTCAAAACAATTGATTATAACGTTAGTTATGGGTGGTAGCTACCTTGCTAAGTAGTGGCTAGCTTGTATTGATTGTGGCCACTCATCATGTATTCTTTCAAAAAATTATAGGCAGTGCCCGTTGAAAAAGAGCAGGGGCTGAACCCCGACGTGGCGAAAATAAACACTCAATGGAATACAGTTCATTCAGGTAACTCAGACAAAGGCTGCACCGCAACAAACACTGGAGGATACTTGGATGCAGGCAGGTTTTTTTCTTAATGCATTGCAGAGCTATTCAGTTGTCAAGCATATACACTGGATTGATTTTAATAACTTTAATGTACTTGAAGTGTGCGCTGTGCAGCCGTATTATCTAGGAAAACAGAAGTATCGGATCTGGACTCGGTACCGGCAGATACTCAATATTAAATGACTCGGATCGGGGGGGAAAGAACTTGATCGGGACACCCCCATTAGCAAGTAACATTTACCATGGTCACCACTTTAGTGTGTTAGTATGCTAACATTTGCACATGACAGTACTGCTGAGTCTGAATTCTAAATTTTGACTTCATTATGATGCTGCTAGATGGAAAGTCAGAGAATCACCAAAGTGATTACAAATCATACAGATGGGGATATGAATCTATGTCCAAAAGCCCATAGCAAACCGTCCAATAGTTGTCAAGGCAGTTCACTGTGAACCAAAAATGTCAACCTGATGGTGGTGCTAGAGGAAAAGTCAGGGGATCACCAAAGCCAGGATTTATCCTCTGGTGACTATGAATATCTGTACAAAATTTCGTGGCAATCGATCCAGGAATTGTTGAGATATTGTGGTCAACAAAATTGTGGATCGACAGACAGATAGACAGACATTGCCGTCCTTACAGCCAGGCCACTAGCATCGCTAAAAAGTGTGAGAACTGTTGAAAATAGTGGCCTGCAGCTTAAAACTTAAAATGAATGTACAATTTGAAGATTGCAAAACCACACAGATAGTCCAACTGTCAGGTGACAAAAACAAGATTTTAGATAAAACTGTAGAATTAAGAATTTTTGCTAGAAATACTGTATTTCTAGCAAAAATTCTTAATTCTACAGTAACTGTACAACTAAAATTAATCTCTATTAAATAAATCTTAGTGTATCCCCTAAAAGTCAGGTGCTTTATAGTCAATCGTCAGTGAGTGTGACCCATAATACTGCACGTTGTCTGTTCATGTCTAAGTTCTTTCAGCAAATATCTTGTATTCAAAATAACACTTTCAAAGTTACACGGAATTACACAGATACACTAAGTGGAAGCACTCCCTAATAAAACCCATGATGCTTACCTGGGCTTATAAGGTCCCTTAAAGCTAGGGTAGGCAATGTCTCTTAGAAGCATCTTTTGTTATATTTGTTGAAATTGTCTTTACATCCAGGCGGCAATCAATAATTCAAGTGCTCTGACAAAAAAAGGAAAAAAGCCCAGTGTCTGTGGCTGTCGCAGGACTGTAATAAGCCTGTCCAGCTACGCATCTGACTACCTTATCTGACTCTGCACTCACTGCGCATGCCCGTCGTCTTCCACGCGGCTAGGCAGCTAAAGCTAGCAAACTAGTCGCACAAGAATGGCAAAGAAAGGAAAGAAAGACAGAAGTAGAAAATACTTGCATACTTTCAAAATCTAGCTTACTCTTGCTGGTTTCTTCAACATTACCGACCCTAGCTTTAACTTAGAGTAGCAGACGGCTTTACTATGCAAGCTTCATTTCAGAGACTATGCTGTCGAAAATGTCTCTTACATTCCCTTGTTTTAAAATGTGCTCTACTAAGAAAACTAAGAAAATTTAACTAATAAAATCAAACAAACAAAAAAAGCTGATTTTGATATCTTGCAAGTTTATTGAAAACAATATTTCTAAGACAAGGAGAATGAGCTTATAAAATGACTTCTTCTGAATAGCTGTACTTTAAGAGGTCTGGCCTTTCTGCTCTTTCATTTCCCACAACGAATATTTAAGGAAAACTTTCGCCTCTCTCTGACAGATAGAAATGTGGGATTATGTTAAAGAGAGGAAACTTTTCTTGACTCCTTAGGGTATATACGGATAATTTATCCTTTACGGGGATTTGTGTCTATCAAACAAGAGTGAAA
Organism: Oplegnathus fasciatus; assembly: GCA_003416845.1. Taxonomy (NCBI): domain Eukaryota; kingdom Metazoa; phylum Chordata; class Actinopteri; order Centrarchiformes; family Oplegnathidae; genus Oplegnathus; species Oplegnathus fasciatus. The sequence goes on along the minus strand of NTHP01000419.1, from coordinate 425,688 downwards.
TGTTATATAAGAAAAGTATATCTGGGAGGAATTTATTCAGCTGTAACTGATCCGTTCCCTTTCTCAGTCACTTTTTGACGTTCTTTGATATAACAGAAGAGCTGTGGAATTGACTGGCGTGGACAGCTTTTGAATGTTTGAATGCATGAACAACTGTGTCAGAATAAAGATAGTAGACTTTGTTCAATATTCATAGACTAGAGACATGATGGACTATTTGGAAAAGAAAAGCTGGTCATATAATGGAAAAAGTGTCCCTGGTTTTCTGAGAGGAGAGATGATATATTCCTTAAACTAGGACTGTACTCTTTTGTAAAGACATTACAGAGGCTTTTTGTAGGAATGTCTAAGGTACTCTGGGATTAGACTGTACATATGACAGCAGATATTTCAGGTTTCAAACCCATTTTAAGTTTTTTAATACTTGCATGAAACTGATTTCTTAAAATAAATGAATCAAATAAAACACAATTTTATATTTAAATGACTTGTATCTCCTGATAGTCAGAAACAGACCCAGGAACTGTGCATTTTATCTCTCCTCTCAGTATTACTGAGTATCAAATTACAAAGCTTTCTCAAAATAACCTTACTTCCCAAACATAAGCAACATGCATTAATCTTGTAGAGTGTTTTAAGCATGTTGCTCTTAGAGAGGGTTACTGGAATCACTATTATGGTCAGCATGATATGCTCGTGGCCTGGACTGCATCAAGGTTATGGTCAATTCGTGAGCTGTAAGTCTGAGTCAGAGCTGGGAAAATGGACACTCAGATATCATAAGGGGAGATCTTGGAGGACCATGAGCCCAGAGAGGTTGGAGTAGGTATGAGCTAATCAAGCAAAACATAAAGAGCGAAGTGTCTAGTAAGACAGAGCTTCATGTTATGAACAGTAAAGTGATGGCACCATTCTCCTACACGAAATTTGTTAATGACTGCTCATCTAAGGGAAAGGGGAAAATGAGTAAGGGTAAATTAAGACATAAGAAAACAAGCAGCAGCAGAACTACAGGGCAGTAATAAAAGTAACAAAAATATACAAACAAACACAAACAAGAGTAATTTGTAAAGACACAAAACATTCAGGTAGCAGCCTCTCATTTTTAGCTGACACTTTGTTACGCAGGTCATATCAGCTGTCGCTAATTAACGTTAATTCCGCGAGCAACTTGATTCCAAAATGAAACTTGGACGTTGCTGGGTTCGTGTGCTCTCCGCAAGCCAGTGTCTGTACTCGTCAAAGGTCATTTGTGAGGGAAGAAACCCTGCTTTATAACACTACTGTACAATCACAAATGGGTTTTTTTTTTGTTCCAACTAGACCAACAGAGTTATATGTCTTTTGTTGTTAATGATCTACTGATCGCATCACGACAACTCCAGCAGTTGTATGTTCTCCCAGTTAAATTTCCATTCATATCATAGGAATAATTTAAGCCGATAAACTTAATAGTTTTGAACCAAGACCCTTGGATCAAATAACTCGTTTAAAATAAAACTTGCCAAATTTAGTAAGCTACACCTACGTAGCTGCATATTTTCTACTGCTATGTAAATAGTTATTTTTACTACGTATACTGAGCATATTTTTTGGGATGAGTTGAGGGATTGGGATTAGGGATAAGTTCTATTTTATCTCATTTTAAGATTTAAACTTGAGTTAAAGGACTCGGATTGGGATCAGGGCCAAAATACTTAATTTAATAATTAATTTAATTTGTCCACAGTTTGTTGTCTTTGTTTGTCCTTTCACAGGGAGTGGTTTTAAATCTTTGTAATCTTTACAAAACACAATTAAACATAGTAAAATATCCAAACTCTGGACAACATAAAATCTTCTTTTATGTAAGCATGTTTTTACAGCTTGTACTGTATGCACTTTATATACTTGTTTTTGTTTGTTTATTGTTGTTGTTGTTGTTGTTTTTTT
>NTHP01000419.1:379200-423633 GCA_003416845.1 Oplegnathus fasciatus | reverse complement strand
GGGGGTTAGTGTGTACGTGTGTGTGTAGGTGTATATTGGTACACTTGCACATCTCTGTTCATGTGCATGTGACCTGTGCCTGTATGTGCCACAGATTTTGTTTCTTCCTCACACACCCTTAACCTTTAACCCATCTCTCCAGTTCGCTATCATTAATGCTGAGTCGGTGGGTTGTCCAAAATTTGTTCTAATCTGACACTCAAATTGACATCCTCATGGTTCTGTTGACACATAGGATTCATGGAAGCAGTGTAGGGCTATATGTCAACTCAACAATAATGGTTTTATTATACAGTGCTGCCCAAGTCCAACAGACAAGACAAGGGATATATACCACTAAGAGTACGGGGGAAATGGGAATCCTGGCTGCATGATGTATTTTGTGATATTGTGTTGTTGGCATGTTTTCAGTTTCACTGTATTTCTCTTATGTAACCCTACTGCGAATAGATATGAGGGCTAGAGACAAGAAGACACTGGGTTGTCTATGACGACTGGGAATAATACTGAATATTAAAGCAGGAGTCAACGCAAGACAAAAAGCAACAAAGAAGAGCAAGTCCTGTGTGTATGTGAGTATAAGTCTCAGGATGTACAATATGTTTTAACTATTTTATAGAGCAAACAAAATCCTGTGCGTCACTATATCTATATTTAAGTAAGACTGGGTCCATTAATCCATTCAGTTCCATTAATGCTTATCCTTTAAAGGGCTGCGGGGGCCTGGGACCGATCCCAGCTGACACAGGGTGAGAGGCCTGGTACACTCTAGACAAGTCAGTCATCAGTTCATCATGACTGACACATAGAGACAGACAATCACAATCACGGTCACAGTCACACCTAGGGGCAATTTAGAGTCGTCGGTCAACCTAACCTGCATGTCTTTGGTCTGTGGGACGAAACCGGAGCACCAGGGGAAAACCCATGCAGGCACGAGGAGAATATGCAAACTCCACAGATAAAGGCCCCAGCTGGCCGGCAGGTTCGAACCCGGACCAGTGCTAACCACTGCACCACTGTGACTATTAATACTACATTAATAAATAGCGATGTGACCAGTCACCACTTAGCTCAACCTCAATTCAAACAGTTTGAATCAGGCCAAATTCAAGAGGGAATCGCTGCTGAATGGATGTTTGTTTTTCAGTATTCAAAAAGCCTGATATGACAGTCATATTATGTTTCACACTTGGTTCCATAAGCTCATTTCAACAAATGTGTCAGTGCTTCCATGCACATTGTGCCTGCATTGAGTCTTCATTGAAATATACAACATGTCAAACACCTATAAAGTGCAAGTGAAGACTTGGGTTTGCTGATGGAGTCTCTGCCTCACTAATCCATCAACACCATGTTCTTTATGTCACAATTGCTTGTATATATAGTTGACGATTTTTCTCTTATGATAACCTTCCTCAAATAATGGGATGCAGAGCCATTATTTGAGAATTTACACAAATCCTACTGCCTTACATACAATTGGTTTGAAAATTCCTTCTGAAGTAGAGGTTAAATGGAACGCAGTTTAATTGCACTACACCCCAAAGCCTCCTATTATATCCCATAATATTGTATTGAATTGTGACAGGGCAAACTGTATTGTATCTTTCATCTTTGTTGCATTGAATCATCCAGTCAATAACAACATTTACATTGAATCAGTGTCCGAATGAGAGATACAGAACACTATCCTACATGGCCATAGAAGAATATAACGTAATACAATCTGTGTTCCAGTAAAGGAGAAAGGAGGCATTTGTCTACATGCTATCTATACTATATGTGCCTGCTTTGTGCATAAGTCGTCGTGTCCATTTGAGAGTACTCCTGAATGCTGTGTAGAAGTAAAGATTTATGTGTCCGTATGTGTGTGCATGTGAGAAAGAATTAGAAAAAAACAGACAACAAATTTACAGCGGCCAAGATACAATACATAAACACTCAACCCTCTGTGCATAAGTACGCTTTTATGGTGAGAACACTGTGTGTGCTGTTGATGCTTTGTATTGCTCAAGCTTTATCACTCATGTTTCATCTGCTCACAGCACATGCGTGATGAATTCAATGTCTGGAATATGATCACTGTGCAAAGCTTCCTAGTTTATGCATTTGATGTCATATTATACTATACAATTATTTGTATTATGTCATTTTGAAAAAAAAAAAAATATTGCATGTGATCTATGACACAGAGTAGTAAACTGAAGTATATGCTATCTACAATCAAGTAAATCTCCAACCAGTTGTACCTGCACTTACTCATTTTGTTATAGACCCAGGAGCAACCCCTAATCCATAAATAAATCTACGCAGTGTTGTGCCTGTCATCACAGAACCAGCAATGCCAAACAGAAGGAAGCAGGTGACCCAATACCACACTCTGTATTAATATCTGATTGACTGAAATTACTTACTCACCTTTTTCTACTGCTCAGTCCAGTTAGTGATAGGAAGACAAATCCTTGTAGATGCATGTTAATACTGAATGATTTGTTTGAAATGAGTGATGTGTAACTGTACTGTTCTCAATTTATTTGGTCGATGAGACTTTTTTCCACACTCATTTTTCCTACCTTTTCTGTGTATGTTGGTCTCCACTTCTCCTTCTCCTTCTTTCCATCCCTCTAGATCTCACTCCCTGTTGCTTGGAGAATTGAACAAATCAAATTACTTGTTCTTCCATGCTGTTAATGTCATTAGATTTTGAAGGACAATCACATAATACATCACGGTTATAGCCGTACCTCCAAAAATAATAGGCATAGCTATAATTGTTTCTCTAATGCAGGTTTGTAGCTACATTGGTAGCTCCATCTTTATACGGCTACATGAATAAAAAAAAATAAGGAACTTTGCTGCAGGCTTTTTCCTCCCTGTTTCTCTATTCATTAAATTGTTGGATGAAAACACGGAGTCAATTTGTTTCAATTATTTTTTACCTCCTGTGGAAATATCCATGTAATAATCTTTGGTCATCTCCAAAAACACCTCCTAGGAGGTGTATATATGGAAGGTGTTGTATTTTATGGGTGTGTTGCTTGAGGGCCCAAGCAGAGTGATGTAAAAGGGTTGTCACCGGTGAACCCTAACACAGAGCACGCTTCAGCCACGTTTTTCAGTAATTCATCTCACACATCAGATATGCTTCAGTTTTAATCAATGCAGCCGTCTACACTGGCCAAAGCAGCTGCTGGCTTTACGTGCATAACTGTGACCTGAAGCGTCTTTTTAAGCTTTTCTTTCAACTTATGCCTGTACAGTAAGTTCACATATTGTGTATTGGGCTGTGAACATTGTCAGCCTCACAAGTAAAATAAATTGACTAATATGCAAAGTAAATCATTGCATCTGTATTTGTTCTGTGGCTGGTTTTGCGCTAACATGAAATTAGAGGCCTCTGTTTTGTTTGTTTTTTTGCCGTTTGACTTAAAGCTGCTCTGATCAACATTTTTTAAACAATGGATTAAATGAATGTGTAATGTCAAAGGGGTCATTCATAGTGATTATCATCCAACTTTCAGGTCTACAGAGCATTTTAGTGTCTTTTGACTTATTGTTTTGGTTTCACTGTCCATAAATCCATTGTTTTGGTTCACTCTCATTGCTCTCATCAGCGTCATATCCAGATGCAGCAGGCAGCTGTTTTCAGGAAAAACTTCTGCTAAACCAACTGTGTACTACCTGCTCAGCACCAAACGGCAGAGAGACAAAACCAGCCGGTGAGGAAAGTGGCTAAAGAGCCAGATATTTTTTCTCAGGTATAAAAGGGGAGTGAATATTGGACTTACATTCATCAGAAGGACACAACCACGACTTCAAATGAATAATGGTGCTAATCCGTGTCTGTTCAATGTGTAAATAACCCAGTGTTTGCTAATGTGTTTGCCATGTCAACTTTTTTACTGTAATGTCAAGCTGTGTTTACAGCTTGTTGTGCTGCCACAAGTGGCCAAAACATTAATTAAAGCAGGTTTAAGTAAGACTTGTGTTTTCTTTTCTACCTACAATTTTATTATGCCTCCGCCAGGCAATAGCATTATGTGATCAGGTTGCCCGTACTGGTATGTACGTACGTACATACGTCCCATTCTCGTGAGTGCGATATCTCAGGAACGCCTTGAGGGAATTTCTTCAAATTTGGCACAAACTTCCACTTGGACTCAAGGATTAACTGATTAGAATTTGGTGGTCAAAGGTCAAAAGTCAAGATCACTGTAACCTCACATCCGTCCCATTCTCGTGAGTGCGATATCTCAGGAACGCCTTGAGGGAATTTCTTAAAATTTGGCACGAACATTCACTTGAACTGAATGATTAAATGATTAGAATTTGGTGGTCAAAGGTCAAGGTCATTGTGATCTCACAAAACACGATTTTGGCTGTATCTCAATAATTCATGCGCTAATTGTGACAAAATTTCACAAAAATGCCTAAAAGGATAAAATGATGAAGTGATGACATTTTTACCCAAAAGGTCAAAGGTCAACTTCACTGTGACATCATAATGTCCTGGAATTTTTTAATGATTTGGACCCCAAGGTACTTGTGAGTCCACCCTCTTCACTTCCTCTCCTCGGATGACAACCAGGACAGGGGGCCTCCTGTTCCTCTGGTAGTCCACCACAAGCTCATTGGTTTTGCTGATATTGAACCTCAGGTGATTGTTGTTGCACCATGTGATGAAGCTCTTTATTCTATCCCCTCAGTCCTCTGAGCTCCTCTGTAAAAATAGTCTCCAAGTGAAGACAGCAGCATTTACCATGTTTGTTGAGTTTGTTGAATTGTCTGAAATGTGTTTAAATGAAATCTAATAAAGAATTCATTTCACAACAAACACCTTTTCAAAATAGTGCAGTCAAAATTGTCAAATCGAACAACCCAATAAAACAAATACTACTGCACACAACAGAAAAATAACAACAGAAAACAAGGCTGTTGGTATTTTGCTCACACGTCTGCTATAAGAAAGGCCACTTTATGCTCTATTTCAGGTGGACCACTCCCTCTGTGGCAGAGAATGGACCAGAACAAAACAGTTGTCTGGTGCTTTGAGCTCCCACCCTGTTCCTCCACGAGCCCATATTCCACACAGCGGGCTGTGAAATCATTTTTGGTCTCCCTCGGAAGACAGCCCCCCATGCAGAAATCCATAAATTCATGAGCATCCACCATCCACATGAAAAGAAAGGATGTGGTGAAAACAGAGTGTGATAGAGAGCAAGGGGAGAGAGAGTGAGAGACCAGAAGAAATGAAGAGGAAAAGCAGGGGAGGTAAACAGAGAGACAGACGTGGCAAAAGAGGGTAGAGAGAGCGAGAGAAGAGAAACTGGACAGGCAGTAACAGAGGAGAGGAGAGGAGAGGAGAGGAGAGGAGAAAAATGAATGCTGAACAGCAGTGTGAGCGCTTGGAGGGACCCAGCATGAGTCTGGTCTGAACCCCCAACCGATTTAGCGCCGGAAGACACAGACATAGGAATATCAAAATGCTTTGGTTGCTCGCATGCGCGCGCGCGCACACACACACACACACACAGAGAGACACATAAACACATTAATGCATGCACACTTATGCATGCGCTCTGCTTTTGATGCACATTCTGATCTTTGCACATACACATGCATGAGCATGTACTCGCAGACGCGTGCGCACACTCACACACACTCTCACTCTCTCTCACACACACAGCTGCTCCATTCCTTCATTCTCCTCAGCCCAGCTTCTCACTCTCCCTCTACACCCTGGGAGTTCCCAACCTGCCTGACCTTGTTGAAGCTCTCCCATCTCTTTGCACTTCTCCTGACTTCTTCTCTTCTCATCTTCTCCCCACTTCTCAACCCTAGGATGTAGCATTGCTAACCCTGGCACAGTATATTTAGCTTAAGTGCAGTAGGAAAGATAATGTACCCCAAGCAATGTGACAGTGCTCATTGATTCTTACATAATATGTTACAAAGTGGATTGCCTTAGGCTATATCTTTGATGATGAAAGCTATTCACTATTACTTTTTTTTGCAGCCAATAGGCTGAATTTGAATTGCTTTGTGATGATAGTGTTTCATTACAACATAAGATATTTTGTGATATTGAAAGTGGGTTGTTACATCAGCAGTGCATTTGAAAAGCATTTATTTAAAGAATATGTTAACTGCCTTTTTGACATTTCTTTTCATATTATTTCACATTTTACCCCCGTTAACGCAGTGTTCGGTGTACACTGTCTAAATAGAGTTCCATCATTTACAAGACTCCTACAGCTGGCGGTTTGGGAGGTGGCAAAAAAATAAAAATTAAAACAATGGCCAGCCAGAGCTTCGGAGTTTAGAGCAGCCATACAAGCAGCAGCAGTCTGTAGCACTTCATCAATTTAGCCTTTATGGTATTGTGGCACACTATTAGGCACATGATAGCACTCCTGGAGTTTGCAAACCCGCCCATAAAAAAGGACCAAAACTGTTGATCACACCAAAACTGAGGGCCTGAATTCCAAGCTGTAATACCATCTTTCTGGCGAAGCACAGTGAAAGCAGCATGAAGCCATGGGGATGTAAGTACTGGTAGAAGGGTCAGGATGGATTGGACATTGAACGGACCCAACTGCAGAGGTGTCTTTGAAAACCTTCTCCAAGGAGCTGACGACATCATGCTGGCACAAAAAAAAACACTTTTCAGGAAGATAGTGACCAGAAGCACAAAGCATAGACAATGCTGGAGTGACTTTAGGACAGTACTCTCTTCTTCAGTGACCCAACAAAAGCCTGGACTTATACCCCTGTGAAAATGTCTGATAAGACTTAGAGATCACAGTTGATACATGCTCACCATCCAATCTGACAGGGAGTCCACTTGGAGGAATTGGAGAAACTGCCCAAAATCAGGCTGTGTAAAGCTTGTAGAACTGTACAGAAAAAGACACAAAGCTATAATTGGTGCCAGTGGTGACTCTGTAAAGCATATTCATTTCTTATTCTTCAATATTTCTGAATTCTTTCTTAACTTCTTAAAAATGTTTAAAAGAAAAAATGTTTTTAGATTTTGTCATTTTGAGTTTTTTTTAGATTTATGTCTGAAATAATGTCTCATTAATACGTACGTAAATGGGTAATACAGTTTTTAAAAACATGTATAAAATGGGCTTTTGCTTTGTAATAATTAGGTATTTTGTGTTGACTAACAGCAAAGGAAAAAAAGATGAATTAGATATTGTTTGTACAGTATAACACTGATAAGCCAGTTCACTTGAACATGCGGTTGCCATATTGCAGTTTGCATTCTCCATTCATAAATTTGAAAACATTATCCTCATACAGAGACTTTTAGGAACATTTTAGATAATCTTTGTCTTGTTGAGGTAACTCTTCACAATACGGTACACAATACACTATAAGAGTACTTACTAAGGAATGGGTGAGGAGCGAATCAGGAACGACCTGCTAATTAATGAATCATTAATGAGTAGTGAATAATTTTCCCAGTAAAAACTAGTTGTTGTAATCATAAAGTAATGAGGGGCTACTTAGTAACTACTCAGTATGATCTACCACTTTACTTGGGTGTGCACAAAGAGAGTAACTAATGATTGAGCAATATTTAATGAATGAGTTTTTACTAGTTTGTGCCACTAAGTGGCTGATTTAAATCAGGAACGACTCATGAAGAAAGGGGTCGTTATTCCAATTCACATTATTATATGAATTGATCATTAGCTAATGATTTCTAAATATAGTATCTCCCAGTTTGTTCTCTAATAACTCATCATAATCTACTATATAGTCCTCGATTCAGTTATTCAGGAACTACTTATGAACAATTAATTAATTATCAGGTCGTTCCTGATTCGAGCCTCACTCGTAACGACTCACTATTTTTATGTACCATATTGTAAAAGTTTTACCCTCACTGATATTATTTTGCACATTGTATTTGTGCATTGCATCATATACAACTGCAGGGCATGTATGTTTAAACAACAACATTTCTAGAATAAACAATCATACCCAACCTCATGCAGTACATACTGCACATACCATACTGTTATCACTTTAGGGTTTGTGGTTGTCATGCTGATCTCTCTGTATGTTGTGTTCTATCTATAACTTTAATTAAGACTGGGGCTCTGCCACTCAGTAGGTGCTCTGTAGACACCACTGTGACACACGCAGACACACACAATCATGCCATTGCCCAGAATGCACACACACAAACACATGCAGAAGAACACTGTGTAAATACTGTTTATGCTCCATTGTATAGAATAGAATAGAATAGAATATACATGCACACCACACATACACTTGTTTCACAGTAAATGCACAGTGCACATGCTTGTGCACAAGCAGGATGCACATGTACACACACACATATACACAAATGCACACAGAGTGACTGAGTCATTCATTGACAAAAGGTTAACAGGTCTACACAGATGCACCAGGAAGCGTAATCACCATAATTATTCCACCACAGGTGCTTATTGGCCACTGAGGGCAATCACATGACATCTCCTCACAGTCTTTGACATTTGATTGGTTAATATGGTTCATTATGTGACACGAAAATGACAGATCAATAATTATAGTAAGGGGGAAAAAGAAAATGTGCGTGTTTGTGTGGTGATGGTGGAGTTGGTAGGAGCATTATGGTTGAAGAGGAACTCTAAGTCACTGAATAGAAAGAGAATAAAGGTAAACACATGCGGTTAGTGATTTTCAGTATGTGTGTATGTGTTGACTGACACACGAGTACTGTAGCTGGAAGCCCACATAGAGTCACACTGTGAAAGAGAATGACATAGAATCAAAACGAGAATAATGAAATAACTAATCACAATGTATGCATATGTGTTGGGTGACTTGCAGACATAGAGAAGGGGGAACAGAAGATAAGGTGATTAATGAAGTGATGTGTGAGGACTGATTCACTGTGATTCCTCAAGAAACAGAGAGAGAAGGAAGGAACAAAAAGGAAGAATTAAGTCTTTGATTAACAAGACTGTGAATTGATTCATAGACTTTGGGCAGCACACACTGAGACACTATGAGAGATTGAGCGATAATGAAGAGAAAAATATTAATAAGGATATGGACTAATTGAAAAAAATGTATAAGTAGCTCTGCTGTGCCAATGATAATGTTGATTCATTTAAACATTTCATATTTGCGTGACCAGTACAAATTAGTTTGTAAGCCTTAAAAAATAACTAAACATAGCCCACATAGCTGACTTGTATGACATGATGTGTAAAATAAATGTTTTAATAACACATTGATAGGGGGTGTGAATTTGTGTGATTTTATTTAAGTGTTTACTTGTTAAGTCAGAAGAGGAGTGAGTGGGATAAATTAAACCTCTTCTGCATCCGACATAAAAGTGCTGAAATGATTCTTTTACAGTATGCCTGCTTCCAAAGGTCTTGTCTGCCCCCCTCAGGCTGTCAAACAAATAACATCCATGCAAAGTTATGAAGTCAGTCCATTGTCTGTGCTCAGTGCAAGCATGATGTCATGGCAAATGAGTAGGACATCCATTATTTGTCTATTAAGATGCCACGGTTATTCCTCCCGGGGCTATTGCGGTAAGTCATTGTGGGCAGGGAAAGATAAAGATAAAACAAGAAAGAGAAGAGAAGAGACGAAGAGATGTCTCAAGCTTCAAGGCATATCTCCCTCACACCCTCTTGACACTGAAAGGTGAAATATAAAGTTGTCTGAAAAGTTCTAACTCTTTTCATAGATTGACTGAAGACAGAATACAGGGATGAGGTTAGGGCCTCCTCAAAGGTCTCTTTGGTCATATTGCTATTGACCTGTCAATGGGGTTAAAATCAGCGTCCTCAAATTGGAATTCCACTTCACAACAGCTGTGTATTTGTTCAAACTCAGCTTTATTTCACACATTCAATTTCCAAGTCAGTAGTATTGATGGTAGTCTCTTGAAGATCTTGCACACCCAAGCTTTGTTTCTTTGTTTTCTTGCTGTTGCGTGAGAGCATACAGTCAACTTGACTGTCTAACAGAAATACGTAAATAAGTAAATAAATATGAACAGGCACATGCATTGCTTTAAAGCTTTGTAATACCAAAGCACTAGAGCCACTATGTGCAGAGCACCTTGGAGCCATAATCACAGTAGAGTTTGCAATATCTGCCATGACACAGTTCAACTTAACAGATGGATGAGTGTTGATAACAGATCAAGTGAAAACCCAGTATAAAAGTTTTTATGAGCATACGGTATATTCAAGGTTTTGATAGAAGCAGTAATTTATGTAAGGTATTGTTGGTCCATTTTTACTGTTAGTCATTCTATCAAACTGAAGATTCTGTTTATGGCTCCTCGTTTCCTCACAAGATCAGTCTTATTTTGGTGTTTGCATATTTCTGTTGGTCTTTTTGGCACTACTCAGCATAATATTTTGTTAAGAATGATAAGAATTAAGAGTAAGAATTGAGAGTGTTATGAATCGATTTAAAGATTTATATATATTAAATATTTATACTTTCCTCCTATGCTACCAGGCATTGTATGTCTTGCTCTATGCTTCAGCTAATTAAAGCTTCTGTCAGGTAACAATTGTTGCTGTTCTACGGTGAGTCTCTAAACTGCCAACTATTTATTCACTAAACAAAAAAAACAAAAACAAAAAAAAAATCCCCATTTGAGCAGATAATTTTGCAGAGACATTTTTTGTGAAATAACTTCCATTCATCTATTCTGTGAACCTGGCAGTGACTTGTAGTGGCTAGGTTGTTGGGGAGACAAGGATGAATTGAGAGAAAGCCACCTGTTTTGAATTTACTGAATGGCTATTCAGTTATTCATTCAGTTGCTTTTAGATGAGGAATCAGGAGCTATCAGTGACATTGTACACAAAGACAAGAACGGCACATCAGGAGAAACCGCATAACATGTTTTATGTACCATACTTTCCAAATAACCACGCTCTTCTCCTTTGGCCTTGTGGTATTTATAGCCATTGCAATCATTGTCTAAATAATGAGGTGCTTTTAAACACATTCTCATGCTAAAACAAACATAATTAGATCAGATACACAACTCAAAGAACGGACATCAGCAATGACACACAGTGAATAGCCACACAAACTAACTATTTTTGCTGCCAAGCTAAATGTCCTTTTGCTGAGAAGTGGCTGCAAATTGATGTCAGAGTTATCATAGATTTATAGTCTGTGCCCTGGCTAAAACCCTGGGGTGTAAAGAAATACTGGGGAAATAATGCTTGCTAATGGGAAGGGAATGCTAAATTATGCAAATCAGTCTCTGAGCCATTAATGGACATTGTATTTTTTAATAAATTGGGGGGTATCTTTCTCTTCCCCTTCTCTCTTATTAAGGCCATTTGGCATGGGCCTCGAATCTATAGGCGAGGCGTGTTTATGTTAATTGCTCCTCCCTCTCCTGTTATTCTGGCCTGTTTTGGCCCTAATGAGAGATACATTATTGCAAACTTCTTGGAATGATATTAGCATTTAATAGGGGACAATAAAGTACATTGGGGACACAGTATCTGATGTGACAGAGCAATTAGGACTATGTTTTATGAGTGTCTTGCTGTCTTGAAGTGTGGCCTACACTGTGGAGATTTGCTAATTTGGAGCAGGGCTCAAACATCCTGGGCCATATCTTGGGCGGTGGGGCTCTTGAGAATCGTACATGAATTGATGGCAGTGTTCTTTTGCTGCTTCACTTTGTCTGAAATAGATTTTTAACACTTTATGGCAAGAGAAGAATTTCAGGGCACATGTGGACATGTCAGATAATTATGTTTCATGTTGTCTTTCCCCATTCAAAGATCAAGCAGTCGTAGCAGAATGGTGTTTAACTGACTGCTGTTGCTCTGCTGTCAACACACAATAAAGTGACTGGCAAATTGCGATTTAAATTATTTGCATTTAAAATTGGCTGTCACAATCAAAAGTGTTCTAAAGGGCTAGTCTATAATCACATTCCAAGGTTTTTAGTCAAAAATATTATATATACTGTATATATGCCATCTAACTTTAGTCCTAACGCATAATATGCTTAGCTTAAATGACAGCTACAACATGCTGGAGATGGTATTGCTGTCAAAGGAGAGAAGTTATATTTTGGAACAAACTGTTTTTGATCTTTAATATCATATTGATTGGAAGTTACAGTGCCAAAGACTTGAATGTTTGGATGAATCAAATATTAGATAAAATCGTGCTTGCCAGAACCCCCTCATACATTTCCAAGGAATGATGGAAATCAACAAAACCTCAGCCTAAAGAAAAGTTTTCAACGTGATAGAACTTTTTGAACAAAATCACAAATTGTTTTCATCCCATGCGCTACAAATGGATGCTGCCTTGTGAATATACAGACAGGTGACAAATTGAAGGAAAAACCTGAATAAATGAGTGGAGAAACATAACGAATGCGGATCCAGTTGCTCTCTCATGCTGTGGGGGATATTTTGCTGGCACGGTCTGGGTCCACTTGACCCCCTTAGAGGGAAGGATCATTGCAAATCAATACAAAGTTGTTCTGAGTGATCACCTTTATCCTATGATGAAATATTTCTATCCTGGCGGGAGTGGTCTCTTCCAGGTTGACAATGCCCCCATCCATAGGGCAACAGGGGTCACTGAATGGTTTGATGAGTATGAAAATTATGTGAATCATATGCTATGGCCTTCGCAGTCACCAGATCTCAACCCAATTGAACACCTGTGGGAGATTTTGGACCGCTCTCCACCGCCATCATCAAAACACCAAATGAGGGAATATTTTTTGGAAGAATGGTGTTCCATCCCTCTGGCAGAGTTCAGAGACTTGTAGAATCAATGCCAAGGAGCATTGAAGTTATTCTGGCAGCACGTGGTGGCCCAATACCTACGAAGACACTTTATGTTGGTTTTTCCTTTAATTTGTCACCCGTTTGTATGTTTTTCTATCTGTGAAATGAAGTCTGTAACCATATTGTACAGTATGTCTCTATTGTGGGATATGCTGTATGTGTGTGTGCGTGTGTGTCTAAAGGATCTTTAGTCAATACACCTTTTAAGCTGCTTACAGGCTGTGCAAATGTGTGTGTGGGTGAGTGTGTGTGCATACACATTAATGTGTCCACCAAAAGTGTCAATATGTGTGCTTATGATTTTGTACTGTGTTTGAGCATTTGTGTGCGTGTCTCCTTGCATGTGTGCCGCTTACCCACTCATATCTTCTGCTGAGGTGTCATTTGGGTGCTCTTAACACACAGAGACTGTAACTGCATGATGCATTCAGACTTAGCTCCATAATCTAGCCATGGCAGAACAAACCCAATTGGACAGTGGGAGTCTGAACACAGGCATCTGTAATCCTCCACCCAACAGACAATCAATCCCTCCACTGGCCTTTGGATGACTCCACAGAGTGCCCCCACTCACTTCTTGTCTTTGCTGTTGGCTGCTTGTACACATTTCTGATGTGCGAGAGGACTTGTTGAAGTTTGCAGTGTGTTTTAGGTGCATACTTTTTAAGATGTGAGGGACATTAAAAGATGTCAGGGGAGGATCGCTTGTTTGTATTTATTAAATATGTCTGGGCGTGATTGTCTGCATGTTTCTGTCTATTTGTGTTTGCATTTTGGTATGAATATGATATTTGAATGAAGAAGGGGACAAGATAGCGTCCTGCTGCGCATAGAGTTGCTGAATTTGCCTAGCACAGAGTTCAGTGTGGCTGAACTTTGATCTGCAAAATAACCAGACTGACTAATATCCAACTAATTTTAGACAGATGGCTGGGGTTGACCTTTGTTCAGGAAGTAATTTATTTATATACTGTGTATTAAAGGAATACATGAAGAATAAGAAGAATGTTTCTTGGCTCACATTTAGTTTCGAGGACATGGGCACAAAAATCAACGATTTGTATCATCATATAAATCGCAAGTTTGTGAAATGCTAATCGTGACTGGCAAGTCATTGACCACAATAACTCTCCTGGAAGGCCTCCTGGAAAGAGGAATCTCTCATAAAAGGATTTGATCTCAGGAGAACGTCGTGATTAAATGAAGGTCAAATTTTCCACCAAGGAGATGCAAGTAAATTTCACCCTGCCATTTCTGGTCTGACCGTACCTTTAGACGCTATTCTGTTCACACAATATGGTTTGTGTGATGCAAATCTCCAGACATTTTGAATAACCAACAAATCGCCTGTTTAATAACTTCGCAGCATGTTCATATTGATGTGTAAAGGTGTTTGGAGTATTGGTAATCTCCAGTCTACACAACCCAAGTGGTCCCTCTATTGTTATTCTCATAATCCTGCCCTCTTTGAAACCTTCATACAAGCTGCTGATAGATGTTGTTGGCAAGAACATCTGGTGGGCCTGCCTGTTCACAAACTGATAGGAGCAGAAAGGGAAAAGAGTTATGCTGCTAGAACTTACAGCCCGAGCAAGGTATTAAAATGGTGGAGTAGAAAGGAGGATATCCTATTGAGTAAAAGTAGCACTTGAAGGACAGGCAAAAGTCAAACCAAGGGGGCATTGAATTACACTGAGCCAAATGTGATTTTCACTTTTAGTTATAAATACAACATCCCAAATCTACTAGACATAATTTAAAAACGTGAACAAATCACTTGTTCTTCAAACAAGTAACTAACAATAGAGGGCAAGATAAGAGACTTACTTTAAGTCATTTACAGCAGTGGTTTTCCATCCGGGTCTTCAGGATCCCTGTTACTTTTCATTCATGTCATCTAATCAGGGAATGGATTACTCGTGGGACACCTGGTGAATGCCATGGATTAATCAATTTACTGATAAAATAGAAATCCAGCAGTACTCTGTCCAGAGGACAAGAGTAGGCAAGTAGGCAATGTAACAAAGAATCATGAAAAAGGTCTTGGTGGTCACGTTTTGTTTGTTTGTTTATTTGTTTTCAAATATAATTTGATAAAAACAAAAAGAAAACATGGAAAGTTGTGTGTGTTGGCATACAGAAATAAAATGAAATGGTAGCTATAATTTCTGGGGCCAAGTTGAGTGTAGCTTTAGTCATCTCTTTAGTCATGCAAAACCTCCTATACAGAAACATTAGCAATGCCCTTAGCTTTACAGTACCAGCAGAGGCTGACTGTACAATAATTTGAGATAGAGCTTGATAGTTTATATGTTTAAAACAGCATTTGTGCGTTAGTATTGCTGCACCTTTCAGAGTTGCGTCCCATTTTCTTTTCCTGGAATAGTGTCACATGCAGATGTATAGAAACCGTGTAAAAAGTCCAAGAGAAGATGCAGAGACTTGCTTTTCTTGCTCTCTCAAAGATATTTGCTTCTCTATTGATTTCTTCCACCCTGGGCCAAGTAAATGCCTTAACTGTGAAATTAGTAATGCGCGTCGTCACGCATCCCTCACAATCATCAGGAGATTGGGATACGTGCTGGCTGTACCTCCGAGCGTAACACATTTGCATGAACCCTCATGTGAGTTTAATAAAAAGGCAAACTGTAAGATGAACTACTCTGAAAAAGTGTATTTTACAATTTGGAGGATGCCTTCATAAAAACTGTGATGAGCAAAGCTTTGTAACCTAGACCTTGTTATGTGGTGGAGGTTTTGTTTTGAGACAGCACTGTGGGATTTTTATGCATGTCTCTACTCTTCTTTTCTGTGCCCACACTTGCTATGAAAAGCGTCAATAATGTGCAGGTTATAAGCCCTTTTGTTGCAGTTTCACTGCTCAAAAAAACAACCATTATGAACAACAAAGTGCCGACTTGGCAGGCTCACAGAAATTAACCTCTCAGAGATGTGATTATGTCCGTGCAATCTTCACTGGTCCTTAAACCAATACTGAATGACTCAACCTCATTAGGTGTGTGGATGTGTGTGAGATTTTCATGATGAGGCTTTATTGCAATGAGAAAATAATTGGCATTTCAGTTATGATCAGGCTGGGGGCTTACAGTGGGGAGATGGCTTCCAGTCTGATTTACACTTCAAGAAAAGTGCATAGACAGAAGAAAAAACACACCATGTCTCTGTCTTTGATCTGGCTCATCGACAAGGCTCTGGGAGGGCAATTCCCACAGACAGACAAGACAGACATTTCACTATAAAGGTTTACTCAAAATGAAGTCAAAGCTAAATCAAAACTTGGGGATATATACATTGTGTATGGACACCTAACCCATGAATATACCAACAAAATATATATATACAGTATGCATTGCACAATTTCTGTTGGCATGTTACCCAGAATTTGCATATAACAAAAATAGGCATATTGTTTTTAATACATTTTCACTGAAAAAACATTCAAAAGCTGACACTGTAAAAAAAAAAGAAGAAAAATCTGTATATGGGGTTAGCTCAAATGCACATCACAAAATGAGTATTAGGTAAACATCTGGACACCAAATTCACATGTTGATCTACAAGACAAGACAGTCTTTTGTTCACATTCTGCATGCAGATTTACTGACGATGAAATAAAGTCATGATTCAGATTTCCTCAACTTTATATCCAAAAGGTTTATAAGGCTAAATCGAAATGTTTAATGACTCAAGAGTTGCTTTCAAGTGAAGTAACCTGTTTCTTCAATCCTGAACAAACTCAAACAGATGCTTTTGTTATTCTCTGAGCTTCTTTGTTTAATGATTCCTTTTCCTTTAGATCAAATTAGGCCAAGTACTAATTGATTGTAATGGAAATGAGTTGACCACTATTGTTATAAGCTGCCATTACCACATGGCCCCAATCTCAGTGTCTTCATGCTGATGGCTAATTGTTGGTGTGATTGCTTGGCCTTCCAGTGCTGTGGTTTCCATGCTAATGAGCTAATTATTGAACAACAATGTAGTCTCAAATAATTCAATTACCATAGACACTAATGAACACAGAGTCCAATAACAAGCGCTTGATATTTCAATTCTACTTGCGTCTGTACTTGACAGTTAGGGTCTGTGTTTGCTGCTCAGTTTGCTGTAGATGTGATTTTATGGCAAATGGTGAGGTTAGAGAAACATGCCTTGTAGCCAAAAACATATTCATTAATTTCAGAGGGTTGTGGCTTTAAAAAAGAGTTTGGCTTCTGTCCATGTGCTGTATTTTATGTATGTATTATTTATGTACAAGTTATCATGCTAGTCCCATTTTTTTTTTACTTTGAAAATGGTCTAGTTGACAGCTTCTTTCGAAAAACAGATGCAGCTTTGTGGAACACATACACTTACAAGTATGGATTCTTCCTTGATATTCTGGTAACAAACCTGAAGCCCATTGAGCTAGCTGTAGTAGTGGTCTCTAAGGCAAATTGCATGGAAAAAAGACGGAAAGAAAAGGATACACAGTAGACTTTATACTGTGCAGAGATGGCTGTAAGGCAGTACTTTTAATTAATTAATTTTTTTGATAGACATGTCCACCCATCCACCTGTAATGGAAGTGATGGGACCATATAAGGAAAATTTGAGTTTTTCAAACAGAAATTACATTGTGGTTATATAGTGCATTGAAGTACATCTTCAACCGGTCTCAAATGACTATCAAATGAGCGCATCAGTCTTAATACAGGATAGATGGATAGCCACGACAATAGAACCTATTCTGGGAAGAATTTTCCAACAGTAAACGTTTGTTGTAATGCAACGCAACATCATCTGGCAAGGGGGCCAATCAAATACATCCAAGTGTACATTCCATAGTAGACTACTTTGTAGCATGAATGCCATATTTCTACAGTTGACCTCGAGGTTGTCATGACAAAAGCTAAAATGGTTGCCACCATGACAATTTACCTAAGATGTAAAATCCTGTCTGAGTATTAGAAACTGCTGTGCAGTGTTTTGGCGTCTGATAAGCCTTTAAACACATTAATCTGTTACTCAAACTGGACTTTCTGCCTCTTATTTCACTGTCTCACTGGTACACCAAACAATGTGCCCCAGCCAACACAGCCCCCTGCGTTGTTTTAACACAGGGCTGTTTTAAGTCTGAATGCCTGGGTTACTTTTTATAGATATCTTTCACAAAAGAACAATCTACCTATGCTTATTGGGAAGTGAGATGTGTTTACTCAAAGGTATTGGATGTGATTACAATTTCTACAGACTATAAAAGTTTGGATTTTGCATCGTTCCTCTGTAAGTACCATGTCTCGCCATGGTGTGGAACAACGGCAGATACTAATGACCAAGCACATACTTACCATTGATGTGTTGTTGTGATGATGATGTGATGAAATTGATGTAATGTAGATATTTGGTAAATCTTCATAGATCTTCATAGAGGCTACACTCTGTAACCTCACACATCCACCCTATAATAAGGTGGAAGGGGTCAGACCAGAGTTTAATAAGGATAAAGATTCTGGCACTATCAGAAAAGGAACACATCCTCTGATTCTACAAAGCAGAAGGCTGCAAAGTGAACAAAAAAGCGGATTGGGGATGTAGGGATGCGATATAAAAGCTCCTGTTAAAATTAAATAAATTTAGTTCCAATTTCCTGGCACAGAGGGATTTGGTGTCACAGAAGTTCATTTCATTGGCCTTTTGACATGACTAAATCAAATGCAGAGGAATTCATTTTACTATTATTTGATGGGCAGACAGGATTCACAAGGCTGGGGGCTGCTGGCAAAGGCCAGCCAAAGCTTTATCCCTTATTTAATGTCTGCAAGTCGCTACTAGACAGAAAGAGAGAGAAAGAAAGAAAAATAAAAAAAGAACGAAACTTTGAAACTGGGGAAAATAACTTCTGCAAAGAAATAAGCCAAACCAAAGAACAAGACCAATAGCATGGCATATTTATAATGAAAGCAAAGGAAACGGAGTGAGAGAGAATCTCTTGCCATAGATGATGCCTCACCTCGCTGCTGGAAACCAAATGAACATTCTGATTTTTTTAACCATAAAATGGACGATTCTGAAGCTTTACTCTGACACAGGGAGAATTAAGCTGGTTTGACTGGGCTTAGGCTGAGTTATCACATCCCCCAGCCGGACACTACACACACAGGCTGAGCCCAGCAGAGAGGACAGAGGAAGAGGACTTGAAAGCAGGTGCGGGATTCCTATGGCATAATGCTGAGTTGAAAAAGACTAGCTGTCTGTACTGTAGGCTTTATTGGTCTCCGTCATACAAAGCACAGCCAGAGGCGGTGTATCAGAGGTGGGAAGTGGGAGGGGGGTGGTTGCAGTACTTACTCTAAGATAGTCTGGAAGTTCTCAGTTGGAAGCCGTGATCCTGCCTAAACTACAGGCACTTTTTACATCCTCAATTCCATCAGTCTCTTTCAAACATCATCTTGTCATATACCTGTACTATCAAATGTCTCCTTTGATGTTATTTCTGTTATACTGGAAATATACTTTATTTTTCCTTACAACATTACCTTAGACTGTTAACTGCTAAGTATACTGTGCTGTATTTTAAACCTTTCACATGTGTTTTGTTTATTAACTTTAATTATAGCACCTCATGAAACATTAACTGAGGCTGACAATTCCATTCCCCATCCATTAATTGCTCTAGTGGCTCTTTTGGGTCTCACAGCTGAGGTCGCAGGTTTTAGCCAGAGGCCAAACAATATCTCTGTGCAGGCAACACCTTTATTTCATTTATCTCTAAGTTCATTCATTTTTTACTGTTATTGCTGTGAATGGCTTCTCAAAACACAAGACTATTAGCATGCATGCGTATGCATAACACTCACACGTACACACATATACATGCATGCACCTACACATCCGTGAGTAAAACCAACAAACACACATACAGTACATGTGAGCACAAACACGTGCTCCATTGGTGGACTGAGGAGGTCAGTGTGTTGGTGATGGCTTGGTTAACAGCTCTGTAAATCATTAGTATCTCTTTTTGATAGCCATTCAAGGTCATTTTACCTCAGGCCACTGATTTGAGCACTGTATAGGAAAAGCTAAAGTGACATGCACACCCACACCGACACATTGCGGCTTGTGAGGCACAAGCCATAAACATAATCCATTTAAGTACAAACCTCTCCTTTTTTTGCTTTTATCTCCACAGTGCTGGGGCTTGATCCGAGATGAAATTTTTTAAACCTGCAACACCCACATCTCTGCGCTCTGTGCTTCATAAATCAAGCCCTCTATCATTCTCACCGGCCCAACACGTTTTTCCTTGGAAATGAAGACATAGTAGAATCAATTAGCTTTGATGGACCTGACGCTGCTGAGGTCTTTCATGTGCAGTGCAGTTTAGATTCTGTTATTGCTGTGAGAGCAAAAAGGAAAGTTTTATTATCACCGGAGTGTTTCATAATGTAATATTTGAGGAGACCCAGTACTCCTATGAAGGCCTGTTTCATCGCGGTCAGTGTCTTCAACCATCAACTTCACACACATCAGAAATAGCTTGGCGAAATGTATGAGAATAGAGTGCACTTTAAATTCCTATTCGGACCAATTTACCTTTTCCCTTTCTCTCCCTCTGATACTCTTATGATTGTGTTTATGTGTGTGGAAAAAGCACCTTCAGCCAAAAAGAAGTAGATTTGTGTCCTGTGGGAAGGTTGCTGCGAAACGCCACTGTATACTTTCCCCTTAGGCCTGTTGATTCACAGTAATGGAAAGATCTAATTGACCATGGAAATATACAAGACCATACCCACATCTAATATTGTCACTGCATTTTTGTTGAAAGCTGCAGAGATTAAGCTGCTACAGTAAATCAAGTGTCATGGACAATCAAAAACATCCCTGAAGGCCTAAAAGTTTCAAATGTGCCCATGCACACATCACCTCTTCTGCAGATGTGTGCATGCTCAGCCACATATTAGCCACACTGACGTCCCTGTGGTTTCATTGTGAGTTGCTGGAAAAATCTACAGGCAGAATTCTTGAAGTCTAGATAGAGATCTATATATATTTTTCATCTGTCATTTGTTTCCAACATGTGCTGCATCACAGAAAAGCACATGATGATTGTGTTGTTTTGGGTATTCCAAATTCCATTTTTTTTTCCTGCAAAGACATGCTTGACTTTGAGAATATGATGAGCTGACTATTAGCTTGTCTGCCCTTGTCAGTGTTAGCCACTTTCAAACATTTGACCGATCCTTCTCTTATAATTCAAGCATCGTAGGATAAGACCCTTGACTTTGCCCAAACTGCCATAAGCAGCTGAAACTCTTTACCTAACCATCTCCCTTAAAACTAATCCACTTTTCATTTTATGCAAATGTAAATTCAGACAAATACATTCAGGTAAAGAATAATAAAATGAAATAAAAACCATATCACACTGCAGCAGAAAAAAAACAGCTCTGCCTTGCTCCACCATAACATGAACACAGTTAAAACTAAGTGTGGTTTCTTACCAGTCATTAGAGTGTAGGGATAAATTATAATTGTGCAGAATAGTAATTTAGCATGAAAATAAATATCCGTAAGTTGTTTTACCTAATGACTTTGCAATGTTACCATATTAGCATGTTTGCATATTAGAGATGAAGCCATCTTTTCACTATTCTTGCCCAGTCTCTCCTAAATTATCTGATGATCTACATGCCAGCTTCAAAGCCATAGTCACATAATTCATACACAAACCAGAAATTATGATTCCAAGTGTATGTCTCTCTAATATCATGCACTAGGGAAATTATGATTTTTTATTACAACCACAGTCATATATTTGATTAGGTCATAAACATTACATCTTTGTGCTTCTAGGTCTAAATATGATTAACTTCCATTGGAGGGGCATTAATCATACTATTAAAAACAGTAATAAATATTACATATTATCTGTATATAACCTGTTATGAATCTTATTTTTTTCAACTGTCTTCTAAATTTAAATCTCAGTCTAATGATATTTGTCAGAATACACATCAAGTATTTCACAATTATGTCAGACAGGACAAAGGTCTGAATTGTCTACTTTTTTCCCACAGAAAAGAAAAGAAAAGAAAAGAAAGGTGAACTGATTGATTAGCAAAGTAATCTTGAAGATTTTCATTTTGTTGTCTTTTGCGGCACCCATCAGTGGGCCATCGGCTCAATCACCATTGTGTTGCATCATTCGGCGATAGATAGTGACTTAACAAACATTTATTTAAATGAAAATCTTCAAGATTATATCTTTAATAACCAAAATATATGTATAAAGTGATGGTGGTATTGGCTGCTGCAGTTTCCACACTGATGGAAGTGTTCAGGTGCCTTGGCAATGAAATAAGTAACTTAGAGAAAATCTCAAGGTTTTAAACCTTTTCAAGCAAAAACAATCAAGAACAAGCCACTTTGTCTTTCAACAAATTGCTATTTTGCTATATTAGTTCTGATATTGTAAGGTTAATATGAATAATGAGACACATTTATTCGTTCATATACATTTATTAAATTACCCTTTGATAAGTAACATACGTTGCAGGCCTTTGTAATTAATATGTCGCTCTACCAAAGAGAGAGCGAGAAAGTAGTAGCAGTTATTAAATGAGACGTACAATTAAGCACCAAAGATTTTCCAATTAATGTATGAGTGGCTGTTGTTATGACAAAGAGGTTAGGATAATTAATGTTACCTGTCATCCTGTTGGTAATTAAGCTCACATGACAGCATTTGCAGCTAGGCCAGACTAATTGATTTCCAAGCCACCAAACCCCAAACATCTGGTTACAGTATCTGCAGTCTGTCACTCACTGGTGAGTGTCATCTCACCTTCATCCGACTCTCTCTGATTGTTTCATCCTTTCCTCTCTCTGACATCTTTCTCACATTTTCTGTCTTTATTACTCATCTGTTATGCTCTCAGCTTCTTTTCTCTGTCTCTTTCCTTCCCTCTCCCCTTCTCTGACAGGTGGTGTAGGTCATATGGCAACAGGGTGAGAGGTCAAAGGTGAAAGGTCA
The DNA here is from genome assembly GCA_003416845.1 of Oplegnathus fasciatus. Taxonomy (NCBI): domain Eukaryota; kingdom Metazoa; phylum Chordata; class Actinopteri; order Centrarchiformes; family Oplegnathidae; genus Oplegnathus; species Oplegnathus fasciatus. The sequence goes on along the minus strand of NTHP01000419.1, from coordinate 400,752 downwards.
TGTTAAGAGTCCATTAGTGCCTACTGCTAACAGTGAGCCTTATTGACCTGTGTGTGTTTGTCTGCATATGCTCACACAAACACGTGCTCTCAGAGCCTAAGCTCAGATATCTCACATGCACATATGAACGTGCGGACACATATGCAGATTTGGACAGAGTGATAATTCCAAAATGTTTGCCAGATATTCTGATACAATAATCAAGCTTTACATACAATTTAAGTTGGCTTTAATTTAGAAATAAAATAAATTGAAATCAATCTTTTAGAGGTGATCAGAGTAAGGGAAAGACTTTGATCAATCACAGTTATAATGTCTGATTTCAGGAACAAGGGTATTTTATCTTTTTCCTTTTTCCTCAACATTTTAATAATTGTTAAACAGCACACATTCTTTTAAAACTCTGCCAACAAAATTCTACAGTTGCAAGTTATGTAGATTTAGATAAAGGAGTGCATAAACATTGTGAATCATGCAATCAATTATTAATGCATATAATTTTGGTTTGAATAATATATGATGAACAACTAAACGCAACCCAAATGCTCAGTTTTTTTGCTCAGTGCTTACACTGTGCTGGAGGTGGTGATTCAGTTCTTGTGGCCATAGTTTGTGGTCTTGATGTGGTACATTGCATTACATGGTAAGGTGTTGGGGTAGACAGAATTTAATGGAATAGAGTATAATGCAAAATAATGCAACGAACACCATTTTCACAAGGCTGTACGTCACCAGCTTGACACAAGGGGCGAGTCTAGTGGCCGCGGCTAGCCTAATCCCGACATGACTATAACCTTAGCAGGACAGAGAGGGCCAAACGGCGTAGACATTTTTGAGCGATTACAGCTAAAACAGTTGGCAAGATGACATTAGAGGAGAGCACTGAAGGATATCATGGATACGGGAGAAATCAACATTTATGATGACGTATTATGTGTGCTACGTGTAACGCGCTGGTAAAATTTCAGTAGAGCTGTAGTTTTTAGTATGCTAGCAAAGTAACTGTTGTTAATTTCTTAAAAAAAATCTTAGAATTATCTTAGAATATAGATGGATAGTTATCCCCAGCAAAAGATAAAAGCACCCCTCAGTGATTTTGCTTTTAAATAGAGAAGCTAGTAGAAGAGCAGCTGGCCTAGAGGTGACATCAGGACTTTGGGTCTCTACAGACCAATTAAATCAGTACTTCTCCTTCACAATGTCTAAAAACTGGAAAACGTTATAAGCTAAATGTCTGAAAGCGTTTTAAGCTTTACAAAGGTGGCATTTGTTGCAGGGCTGTTGTGTCTGATTGTATTAAACTTCACAGACGATAGAGTGTTCACTCTGTGGACTCACAAACATATGCAGCAGTGATAGGTTGTTGCAAAAGCACATGTATGGAGTCACGAGAATGTGTACACAGGGACACTGTCACATGTTGATTATTGGATGATTCATCACTCCGATACCGTTGGACATGTAACCTTGTCCCCGTGGTGCTCACCTCTCTGTGTCTCTTACACAAAAACACACACACACTTCATTGTATTAAGTAATTATTACAGCTCCCTTGGCTCACATTTACACTCTTCTGTCTCACACGTCTCTCTCTCTTTCTCTCAGTCGTCATGCCCATTGACAGTGTTATTTATTACTGCTTGACAACACTGTCTTCTTGCCTTCACATATTAATTGCTATTTGTACATCATCCATCCATCAATTTAGCAGCTCCTTCGCTCATCACTTCACTCATCAATTCATTCATTCCCTTTATGTGTGCCCCTGTCTTTCAAATTGCAAAGACGTACTTGTTGAGCGCAGGAGTGCAATAAAAGCCAAAATCAAAACAGGGGCACGTCTTTAACTCCTCCACTTAGTCACTCATTCACAGCTTTTTGTTTGTTTACACTCTTTATTAGTTAATCCATCCACATCTCTTTTTTTCTTTTGTCCATCCATTAAGTCCTCCACTTTGGGACAGATTGAATGTGCTGTTCGAGCTTGTTGTTCTGCTCTTTTCATCGTCTCTTCTCCAAATGCCACTCACCGACTAACAGGAAGGTGTTCTGTGTGTTTTCTCTGCAGGCAGCCAGTCCCGCTGTGGAGAGGCCAGCAGGGGTAGAGCGAGCCCAAGGCAAACACACCTTCAGTGGCAGGTCAGTTTGTGTATTACTCTTGTACTGAAGTCCAGTTTGATGTGGACGCAGTCAATTCATTGTGCTGAATCTGTGTCTAAACAAGTTCAATATTGGGTTTCATTAAATAGTCTCAATAAGGGACCCTATCTCTCTGTCTTTAGGACTCTGTGTGTTATGTAGTTGCGAGGATAGCTTTTGCGTGTGTGTGTGTTTGTGCCCTACTTTCCCTTCATTAAAGCTGTATTCCAATCCAGATCAAGGCCCTTGCAGATATAGTTAGTGTAAAGAAGCTCCATCATTAGCCCACTACAAAAGACTGCCAAAACAGGGTCAGGGTCATACACACACACACACACTCACACACATACATGTGTAGACAACCATACACACATGGCCTCAAAAATAAACAGCTACAAACACACTTGCATCTGTTTATTTATTTATTTTACAGGCGGACACAACTGAACACATAACACACATGCATACCCTAATGAGTGCTGCTTAATTAAGTGTTAGGGGTGCAGAATACCCTGTGTCTCCTGTGGGCCTTTTAACCGTGTGTGTGTCTGTGTGCTTATTTTGGTAGTGTGTGCGGCAGGGGGAAGTGGGGGGGCAGGCTCATGCATTCTAACACAGAGTGAGGACAGACAGTTACCATACATGTAACAAACATGTAGAACAATATACAAGACTCCTATGAATATGTTTATGAATAATCAGAGGAACACATCACTCAGGTTAAGATGCTTGCATCTGCTGCTTCTGCTACCAACCCATTCATATTCTTTTTTCCATGTTAGCAAAGTCCTAGCTAGGCTTAAGACGCCCCGTCCTCATTACTGTTCAGCATCCACATTTTCTTCCAGTATATAGCCTCAAAACTCATGATACACCCTTGCATTAAATATGTGGCCTTTGCTGTGTAATGTTTTTAATTAATATTATTCTCTCTTAATATTATGGCCTATTATTATATTTCATAAAAAGTAATATTATTCTGACGTTATTTCAGCTACAATAATGCAATAAATCACTGGGGATGTGTTGCTTTATTGATTCTTAAAGATAGTTTTTGTGTCTCTTTGATGACCAGGGTTTTATTATTGTAGTTTTGGATATCATTCAAGTGGTCAGGTGGTCACACATGTTTTTACCAAATCCACAGTTCAGACATATTTTCTAAGCCAAATTCTTAAGTGAAAATGAAAGTAAACACATCCAAAATGCTCACTACAATCATCCATCGCATGTGTAACTAACTTAAATATGGAGGTTGAACCAGGAAGTAGCTTCACAGTATGTAATGAACATTTTGCTTATTTTAATGTTCACTTTTTGAAAAACTTATTTAAGTGATAATATACCGTAGTATATAATATAATATAGATAATACATAGATAATATGGCTAAAATGCTTATTTGTTTATAACATTTCGAATTTGTGAGTAATGTTTTTGCCCTGCTGGACTTGTGATGTCTACCCATGTCACAGAATAAATGCTTCAAAAAATCATCATAATTGTGATGTCACCCCAAAAGCATTGTGTCCCAACCCCCCAATTTTTCCATAAGGGGCCATGGCACAGGTGAAAATAATGAAATATAATTGTGATTTTTCTCATTTACTTTAAGACAGAATAAAAGCAGAGTTTCCCTGTAATAAACATACAAAACCAAAGTGCCTGCACAACCAAACCAAGGCCAGTCTTTGCAATAGCATGACTAATAAGAAACCAAGGCAGTGGGTCAGTTGTAAATTTGAGAAGTGCCTGTTACATCACTGATCAATGGTGCGGCTCTGTCTGACAACATTGACCTGTTAATGGATAGTGTATTACTCTGTACTTGTTGAAATCAACAGGTCAGTATGGCCGTGCAATTAATCCACAGTTAATTCATAAATACTAAAACAAAATAATATGTGGTTAACCTGTAAAGAGGACATGTAGGGAGAGAGAGAGAGTTATGAGACAGCTATGTGGAGAGAATAATGTCTGACCTCAGCCTTAGCTGTTTTAGCCTCTCTCCATAGCAACCAGCTGCAACCACGGAGCACAGACCGAGATTAGATCACACACACACACACAGACTCATATACACTCACATTTATCGTGCACTACATACAGGCGCTCTCCATGCTAGGTCTGGGCAATAACTGACTCTACTTTTAGAGATGATAGAGAGATGATACGTTATATCATGATCAAATTATGACATTGAGTCACAGATACACAACCCTGTCACCTGAATTAATGATGAGAAGCACATTGTGATTCGAATAAGTAACAGGCAGTGAACAGAAATGTCATTATTTAAGACACAAACGCCACACACATTTTTTTTTGTTTTCTCAAGACCTTTTTTTTAAGCACGTATCCTCCCATGTACGCACACTCACACACAAACCATCTCAGCTGTGAGTAATGTAAAAGTGATGTAATGGTTTTTGTGGTCGCCGGGGAAACGATCCTTGAAATTACAAAAAAGTCCAAAATGAGTAGAGGAATGCAGCCATAAATATTGGAACAGTAAAGCATACGTTAAATGAATGTGTGTTTGTGTGTGTGTGACTGTATAGTTGCTGCTGCTGTGTATGTTTCCACGCACACTGGGGTCCTCCATGTATGTGTGTTTGCATGTGAGTGTGCGTGCGCCTTTTGTGTGTGAAGCTACACCTATAAATACAGTAATGGCTCATCATCATTTTAAACCACACAGCACGGTCACCGGAAAACTCATTACCTTTGAATCAAAATATGCTTTTTATACAGGGAAACAGATTTACTGTAAATTGGTTTATTGAAATAGCATTGCCAGCATGTTGTATTTCTTTGTGAAATAAGGCGCTGTATTGGAGATGTTTTAGACGCGAGGAGGTGAAAAGGTAAATGGGTTCCACTGGATGCACAAGACAAACTGGATATAGAAGGGGTTGTCCAGGGTTAACAGAGTTTATTCACATGTTGTTTTGGGACCTAACACGTGTATTCATCAACAATGAGGATCCCTGTTATGATAGTTTTGAGATACTTGGGTCTGTATCCATTCATCTATCCATCTCCCCCTCCCTTCCTCGATTCTTTTTTTTTTCTTTCCTTTCGTTTCTGCCTTTGTTCCTCTTGATCTGTTTCTGTATGCATATTTACAGTATAAACAAATGTAGCAGCTGTGCACCTGGTACAGACCTTCAGCTAAAGTCTCTCGTCTTTGGTGTTCCACTATTACTTTTCTCTATTCTCCTAGGACAGTTAGTATACCTACACTTGATTATTATTTATCTTATTAAGCTGTGTACTCATTCATTCACCAAAAAACAACTATTTAGAGTGTTTTTTAGTTTCATGTGTTTATTTGTGTATTTGCATTTGCACCTTTAGCAGTATTGTACATTTGCACTGGTTTGCATCCCCTTTACTACCAACATCTCTGGTGCTCTGCACTTTGAAGACCAGCTTAGAGAGAAAATGAGAGAGAGAAATGGAGATGATAAATAAGAAGAGGGTGAATACAGTGAGAGGAAGAGAGTGGTTTGGTAATGCACATCCTCCTTTTTTGTTATTTCTCCTCTGTGTTTCTGTCTTTTATAGCGAGGATCAGTGAAGTGGCAGGTGGATAAAGAGAACACCTGCTCTCTTCATCTCTCTCCTGCTCCTCTCCCACTCTGTGTATTTGGCTCTTTCTCTCAGTCTCTTGTTCTCTCATCGCGCTCCCTCTCTCTTTTCTCAAGTCTCACCCATTTTGTCTCTCTCTCACCCCCCACTTCATTTTTTTTGCAGTGATGCAGCCTGTCAAACATCTCACACAAAAATAAAAGAGGAAACGCAAATGGATCTCAAGTGCTTGTATGTGTGTGTGTGTGTGTGTGTGTGTGTGTTCAAGTGGGAGTGTTAGAGATCAGAGGCACAGTAGCAGGGATAGAGGGAGGGGTGGATGTTATTTTTCCTCTCATATTAATGCTGTTCATTAGCCTTGTCTAATTAATTCAGTGCCTCCTCCTCCCTTCATTTCACTATATCTTGCTTCCAGACCTCCCTCGCTTGCCACCTTCTTTTTCCTTTTCTCCCTCCCTGTTTTCCCTTTTCATCTATAGCTTTTGCTCTCTATCTGTTTCTCCTTTTCGTTTCTTCTTCCCCTGTTCTCTTCTTATTTGATCATTTGAGCCAAGCTAGTGGTATGAATCTAGGGATGGCAATGTTGGTCAGTCTGTTGACCACTTTGGTCCGGACTGAAATATCACAATTATTGGATGGACTGACATGAAATATCGTACTGACATTTTTGGTCCTAAGAGGATGAACCCTACTGATTTTGGTGATCCCCTGACTTTTCATCTAGTGCCATCAGCAGGCCAAATTTTTCAGTTAACCAGTGAAATATCTTAGCATCTACTTAATGAGATGGCACCAGTGTTGGTACAGACATTCATGGTTACCAGACAATGTAGTCTAATGACATTGATGTTACCCTGACTTTTCCTCTTTCACCACCATCAGGTCCAAATTTAAACATTTTAAGTACTTTGGTTTATGGCCAGAACTTAAACTAGATTAACCTTATCTGTGCTTTGTGTTTACTGCTAATTGGCAAACGTTAGCATTCAAACACACTAAACTAAGATGCTTACATGATGAACATCCCCTGCTTAACATCAGCATTGTCATTATGAGCACGTTAGCATGCGGACATTAGCATTTAGCTCAAAGCGACGCTGTGCCTAAGGACAGCCTCAGAGAGCTGCTACTCTAATATCTAGTCAATTTTATTTATGTATATAGCCCAATATCACATATCTAACTGCCAATTAAACAACAAAGCAAATTATTTTTCAGAAAATGTTTTTTGTTGCCTGAGCAGCTTTGCATGCAGTATGCATGCTGACAGTATTGAGTAAACTTAATTTTGTCACTTTACTCAAAACAGTTTAAGAGTTAGTATGTAGTATGGAATATAACATTTTAGTCTTGTTTGTCCCTTAACTCCACTGCCTCCAGTCTTTTACCCCTTTCATCTCTACTAAAACATCCATCTTTCCCTTCCCTTCTTTCCTACCCTCTCCCTTATTTTCTTCCCATATCACTTTCACTCTCCCTCTTCCATCTTTCTTCCCTCTGTCCTTGCCTTCCTCTCTCTTCCGCTCTCCAGCAGTCCCTTGTTTCCTATCGACTGGATTAACTCAAATTTGCTGAGAAACGAGGAGGCAGCATCAGCTTTGTGTGTGTGTGTACGTATGTATGTATGTATGTATCTGTGTGTGTGTGTGTGTGTGTGTGTGTGTGTGAGGTAGCGAGAGAGACAGAGACAAAGAGAGAGGGAGAACTTGTTTTTGCACTTTGCGTTTCTCCCCTGTTGCCACCCACCATCATCAGCCACCCTCTCTCTGGAGTTTATCAGCATCTGTACTGCTATCAGTTCATGGGGGTTTAGGGATGGATGGATGGTCTAGAGAGAGAGAGAGAGGGAGACAAAACAAGCAGACAGAGTCAGAGACAGAGAAAGAGAGGGAGGAGGGTAGAACTAAAGAGTACAAAACTAAGTTCAGACAAACTCACTTACAAAAACATACACACACACACACACACAGGGAGCAGGGAGAAGGTCAGGGGAGGATTAATGGCTGTGCTCTGATAGATAAACTAATCAAACAAACAAAGACTTCAACACGCACACACATTAAAACACAGACAGAATGTAAAGCAGACACACACTTGAATAATCCAAACTAGACATTGAGAGATTGAAAGAGGAAGAAACCCATAGAGATGAACGGCACAAAAAAGTTTTGATAAACACACACACACAGAGCAGTCTGTAGTTTTGTTGACTTTGAATAGAGTGTCTGCATTCCCTTCTCTTAGGGCTGCATTAAATCCTTGACAAAAAAAAAGTATTTTTAGCACAATGAATGCACCCATAGAAAGTGATGTCTCAATCTAGGATAGTGCTTTTCAAACTTTTCCTCAGGAGACGCACACTTTTTACAAGTTTTTATCCTGGTGTCTGTATGTGTTTGTATTTGTGTGCCTTTCCTCACTTCCTCAGTTTGTCTCTACATCATGTTTTAAGTTCCGTGCACGTGTGTATAAGGAAGGATTGATCAGACGTTTTTACGTTCGTGTTGTGTGTCTTCCAGTTAATGGTAGCTTGTGTGACAGATTTGTCCCTGGTTGGTTAATCATTATGAAGAGTGTCTCTGGAAGCAAACTGAAACACTAAACAGGGGGAGATAGGCTGGTGTTAGGTGGTCAACGGTTACCACAGGACTTGGCAATGCTTAACGCTTTTGTGAGATCCAGAAAATAAAGGTTCTCTGCACAGCACCTACAAAATATTAGACAAAGTGTATTCAGTGTGCCTTAAATCTGTGTCTTGACTTGTCTTCTTCCTGTGATCAACACTTCCCATAACTACAACAGAATAGTACAACATTTTTGGAGTACAGTATACAGTGGGCCTATTTTATACTCACTCCTCGTCCAATATTGGCAGCAATTTTATTTTCCAGTGGTTGTGCCAAGCTGTCCTTTATTTTAGTGTGACCTGTATTGTATTTCAGTATACTAATATTACATATCTTGTTTTGTTTTCTTCCCACTGATTTGATTTTTGTGGTGTGTATGTGTGGTGTATGTGTGTGTAGCCTGACTAGAACGGTGGAGATCCTGGGAGAGGACAGTCCCCTGGGAATCCATGTGGTTCCTTACAGCTCATCACTCAGTGGACGGTGAGTTGTGTACACGCAGACACACACTCACAAGAATGCATTCACATGAAGACAACAGATACCCATCTATATAAGCCCCGATTCTGCCCTTTAACATCAAAAAGTCTTGTCTGTTTACCAGCTACAGTAAGTCTTAGAGTTACATTCTCGTAATCCTGTTCTGCACTTGTAAGGAATTCTGGACCCTGGCACTACAGTACACAAACATGGCAACCACACACACACACACACACACACACACACACACACACATACACAATGGAAAAAAGAAGAAAAGGAAGAAAAATTGTACAGCTATGCAGGGCTTTTCTTTGGGTGTGTGACAGTCAGACAGAGGATGGGGATTTCCTAAAGGAAAGCAGGATGAGTTTTTATAGCTGTTCTCATGACTCACCTGACCCTGCCAGTCTCCTCCTTAAATTCCTTTCTCCCTCTCTCTGTTCTCTTTTCCCTCTCTTTCGTTTTTCTGTTCTCTCCTCCCTCTTCCCTGAACACCTCCTCCGTCTCTTTCCACCATTTACCATCATCCCTTTCACCTCTTAACCTAGTTTCATCCTTTTGCAGCTGAAGTCTTTTGTGTGTCAGTGTCATCACTTCTGCTCTCTTAAGCTGTGTTTTGGTGGTAGACGGTAGACGTTAAGGACTGAGGGTAGTGACCATCTTACTGTCTGTCTGTACATTTGAATGCCTTTATATCTGTCTCTGTATCACGTTAATCTACATGTCTGCTCTCCTTTAAATCTTGTTTATTTGTTGTCTGTCATGTTGTCTTTGTTACTCTACCTCTTTATCTTGTTATCCACTAGTCAACCTGTCACCGCTGTGCTCCCAGTTCGGCAGCTAAAGGTGGATCATATAAGCACTGATAGAAATCCACAACGGGACACGAACAGACAGTTAGGGGGTGTATCTGACATAGCCGTGTCTAAGTAAACCATATGGACGGCCCCTGTGGGCTGCCCCATCAGACGCATCAGTCTTATGGGACACACACTGAAAGTCACTCTAAGAAAGTGTGTGTATGCTTGTGTATGCATGCATGCATGTGTGCAAGGTTTTAACCTTAACCTCCCTTCATCTCCTTGCTCACTCTCTTCGTCAGGTCTCTCGGTCTGTACATTCGTGGAGTGGAGGAGGAGAGTCGCTCGAGAAAGGAGGGCTTGTTTCAAGAGGACGAGTGCATCGTCAAGATCAACCACACCGACCTCATGGACAAGACATTTAGCCAGTGAGTGCCTCACTGAGATGAGTTTAATTGCTGCAGAATCATGTCCCAAGGATGTTAGAGAACGAAATAAATGTGGCTGTCTCTACAATATTTCTAATGTATTATATTACAACATAGTGCTGGAATTCTCACATTTTGCTTTGCTGATAAAATTAATATATACATAGTGAGAAATGGCAGAACTGTGAGGACAGATACATGCTTATGTAATCAGGACCATGGAAGAGTTAATTTTCCCTCTTAGAAGTACAGTATATAGTCAAACTATAATTTTAGGTTAATGTAGGTCCTATTTATTTAAAGGGTCAGTTCACCCAATTAAAAAAAGGTTTGTCTCTAAGGTTTCTGTCTCCACCCTGATACAATATAGTTGAATGGGAACCAAAACTGTCTGCATTGCTAGACAGTCTGGGTGAACGTCCCTTTAAATGTAGAGTTGAGCTTTAAAAATGTACATTTGAGCTTTGAATTACATTACAGTAAATAGAATGCTGATTAAAAGATGTGTCCCCTACATAACATGATCAGAAAAAGGAAAAAAAGGAGCCCTAAGTGTGTATGTGAGTAGATGCAGCTCATCTAAAACCATTTGAAGTCAGGCCTGGTCTGTCTTTTTTTTTTTTTTTCTGTTTCCCTGCTGTCTTTGCTTCTGTGTGTCTTGTTTCCCCTTCCATTGTCAGAGGGCTTATATCACTGTTGCACTGCCATCACAGAGAACAACAGAAAAGACACTTGGCAGATGTTTGGAGAGTGTTGCTTCCAAATTCATCTATTTGCGTGTCTGTTAGAGCTGGTCTTTGTGTGTCGGCTCGTTCCACCTCAGTCCTCTAAGGAAAGATTTGTTCAAGATTCATTCGAGGCCAGATGTTTCTCAATAGAGTTTGTTTACTGTACCGCTGAGACACCTGAAAAGAAGTACGTTAACATGAGAGAATCTGAGGATGCAACATGATTACAGAGCATTAAAACGACAAAAGACACACCTGTAAAAACGATTGCCACAGATTACAAGGACTGATGCGGATGTTATAATGATTACAGCACATTACAATATCTATACAGGCTACACAATAGTCCTTGTCCAACGTTCACTGTGGTAATAAGATTATATGTGAGGTATTTTATGCTCTACTGTAGGTAAATGGATTATCACCAGAGGGGTTTGCACCTATTGTTCAAAGACAGGTGTATAGTCCAGTTTGCACTCACTCACATACACAAATACACACACACACACACACACACACACACATGAACACACAGATGCAGTTTTTCACCCGTACACACTCAACTTAAAACACATATGCATGTGAACAAATGCAGACAAATTTCAATATGAATAAAACAAGCTAGTCTTTAATCTAGTATGTGATATAATATAAACAGGCCATTTCTTAACATTGACAGGTTGAGTGTGATCACACACACACACACACACACACACACACACACACACTCTTGCCAGTATTGTTCTGTCATGGCAGGTGTATTGAGATGTGTAGCTTGGTCCAGTGAAAGATGTGTAAGTAGGCCACTGAAAGTCCACTGATCCCTATGAGTGCCGTGTCCACACACACACACACACTTACACACCTCCATTGTCCCAGCTTGGCAGCTGTATTGAGGCAGCTTCCTTGATTAGAATATCTCTTTTACACAAATGTGCCTGCACACGTTGTCCAATCAGGAACAAGAATGATATCATCTGGGCACAATGGTCCTTAAACATACATCAGCACACACAGCTTTCACGTCTAGTTTCATTGTACTGTATTGTGGTTTCTAATACAATGAAAATCTCTACAAGTGTCATTCAGCAAGGTGTGATGCAAGCACTTGCTTAGATTGCCTAATGTGTTGAATGGTTTCTGTATGCAAATCCTGTCTCAGTAGAATGAAGAAGAAATGACCACCCATCCCCAAACACACACACACACACACACACACACACACACACACACACACACACACATACACACACACACACACACACACCCACAGTGACTTAAAAAACATTCTTAGTGCATCATTCACAGAAGTTGGCCCTTGGATTTGCATGCAGAATAATATCAATGGGTCGTTCAGTACTACTACAATGATTGCTGGCAGGTACAAGTGGTACAATTTTTTTTATACTTTCTGCACACAAATTGGTCATTTGTGCCCACAAATGAATGATTTTTACCTTTGAATTAATAATTTGCACCGTATAATTACTCAATTTGCCACCTGCTCAGGGAGGTCTGTACATTAAATTACAATAGCGCTTCTCTTACCTCCACCTCCTAAACACCCAAAACACAGTATTATATATGCAAGTGGAGTTACAAGTATACGAGAACCTTGCAAGTAAGTCTTACAGGTACATTTACTTATGTATAATACATATTAGATACAATGCAGATTCAATTGGTTGTAAATGTACAGTACATGTACTTTAAGCAAAGTTGATTTCCTCTGGTGATTAACTGATTAAAATGGAAACGTCCCCACAGTGCCATTTTATCACCAGATTTGTGTCTGTAGGTCTCCCTCTTATACTCAAATAACATTTTAAAGTATTACTATTGCATATCTAATGTATTAAACTTGTATATCCTTCATACATGACTTTCTAAACATAGTCTCTAGTTACAGAAACATTATGATCATTATACATCTAATAATCTAGGCGGGAAATAATAGGAGTGTAATCCAATAAAATGTAAATAAACTGGATTTTCTCTGTCGGTTATCTGAGGTGAATGATGGTGTGTACCAATCGCCTCTGACACAATGGTCCCTCTAATTTACTTAGCATAATCTGATATAAACTAATTCTCTGCAAAATTATCTCCTTTATAGATCATGAGATTATAATGGCTCGCTGCACAGGTGTCATGGTTCTGTGTTGCATTTCCTGGTCTGTCCTGCCTTCAGTTTATCTTGTAGCTCAATCAAGATAAATAAACAGACATAGTGACCCCCCAGAAGTAACCACTGACAAATGGGGAAAATAGATTGAAATACATAGACGTATACAGTACATTGTACTGTTTCATTATTTCTGACATTGAAGAGACTAGATAGTGAGTTGGATTCATTGAAAAAATTATTTGAAATGAAGACAGTTGTTAGTTACAGCAGTACTCATCAGTCTTAGAATGACAATCATTTAAAATCAGTTTAGTAAGGATATAAGAGCCTAAGATATGCTACGGTATATTATAATTTTTGAAAATCAAACACTCCATTTATCATAATTAGCAATTAATTGGAACTCTTAATTTGACATTTGTAATCCAATTTATACCATGTATCTTTTATTATTATTTTTCTCCTAATTGAGTTATATATCCTTTGATAATTACTTTGCTTGTCAGAGATTGATAAGAACACTCTGTATGTAATTGTGATTAATGGCATGATTAGTTTGAATGGTAATTTAGCACACACACTTTACTTAAAACCCCACCCACTTGTTGAACAGAACTTTTTCTCTGCTGTTTCCTCTCTTCCTCTGCGCGCGCGTGCACCCCCCCCCCAGAGCCCAGGAAGTGTTCCGTCAGGCAATGCGTTCCCCAGTTGTCCGTTTGGAAGTAGTTCCCTCCTCCAACAGAGAGCGCTATGAGAAGAGCCTGATTGGTCAGCTGTTTGGCGCCAGTGCCGGTCCTGACAGCAGCCCCCGAATCGCCAAGACCAAAGAGCCACCTCCACCTGTCAAAGCCAAACCCGTGTTTAAGCCCTCTGAGAATCCAGCCATGCGATTGGCAGAGGAAGCTGCCCCTGTGGAAGCTGCTGTTGGTGTAAGTTGCCTCCCCCAACCTTCCAACAACATGGTGGTGTTAAAATTATTTTAAGTATCAAAGCCATTATTTTAAGTTTTTTGCACCATAATAGTTCCCATGGCAGTTACTCTCAGACTTTCCACACTCTACACGTACTGTATCCTTATGTATTTTCATTTTATGCTTCTTTTATGACTTTGAATTCTGTCAGGACATGTTCAGTTTGTATAAATAATATCAATTCCATGTTATTTTTACTTGATTCCTGCCTCTTTCCTAGAACTATTAAGTCTTTCTTATTCAAGCACATATAATTGTGTCGTCAACATCACCATGGCGACATGGCTGACATTTGAAAAACAGCTGGCATAGAGGCAGCAGTTACTAAGCAACAGCTTATAATCATATTATTTTCTTAAAGAAAAAAAAATGGGCTCTGCATTATTTGCCCTCTCTCATGGGTCCCTACATAGTGATACATATTGTCCTGGTTTGGCACAGTGCAACATTGATAGCTTTATATGATACCTAATTTTTAATTAATAAAGTTTTGGATGGATGTTTTTCAGACACATTCAATTTTTCAATTTAATATTAATACTTTTTTTTTAAAATCTCCACACAATAACAAAGTAAAAACACATTTTCGAAAGTTCTGGGAACAACAAAAAGTAGAAACATAGAAACAATAGAAAATACTTAAGTGTACGTTTGATATTTTTAAATTCTACCACTGCTTGGGAAGTGGATGACGTTAACAGTGACTTATAGGTTGTCAAATATCACCTCACTTAAAGTTTTTTTAAACTGAAGTCCAGAGGGTTTAGAAATTAGACTGTGACCAATTGGGGCTAAAATTTACTTAAATGCTCTACATTCTCCATGCAGACACCCAAGGGGAGGAGTGAGAGCCCCCTCCTTAAGAAAAGTCCTGCCTTCTCCAGCTTGGTGGCCAATAAGAGAGGAGGACGAAGACTGAGGATCGATCTAAAGAAAGGTGAGGAACACCTGGCTACAGAACAGAGCCTCACTCATACAGAGTCACTATTCTGTAAATGTTATTTACTGTGCTTTACTGACGAGTGGAAATACTCTTATATGTGATCTTTTGATGCAGTTCCTCAGTTTTCTCTTGTCCTATGAATTGTTCATTTTCAACACTTATATATTCAAAAGTTCAGTTGTCTTCTGAAGAAAGATACGTATTCTTTTCTCTCTATGTGCAAATGGTGACTATTTTGTAGCCATTTGGATTGCCTATGGGGTGTCAAAAACCCTCTTTATTTCTTGCCATTTTCTGAATGCATATAACTGACCCGCTTTATTTCTCCTGCTGTTCGCCCAGCATTGTGCTTATTTCTGTGGAGCTTTCTTTCTCTGTTCTCTGGCTGACTCTCCTTCCTCTCACCCTTCCTCTCTCCATCTTCCTGATTCCCTCTCTTCAGGGTCTATTAAGTCTTTATTGATCTGTTCATTTCTGCTGATATGAATTCATACTGGACCAAACTGCTGACTTGGCTCTGCTAAAGAGACCAGACTAAATGAGGTCTATAAAACACACAACTGGTCTCTCTGTCTGTGTGTGGTCTTTTTTTGTCCATGCATGCGTGTTTATGAGGGCTTTCACGCACGTTTGTGTGTGCATGTGCTTTTCACTGATTACTGTTTTAATCTTCATCACTTCTCTTTCCAGAACATTCACTCTCTGTTTCCGCTGTGTTACACTCATTCCTCTTTTACCTTTTCCTCGTCTCTTCCTCGTTTTCTTTTCCTCCTCTCTGCCCCACACCTGAACCCATTTTTAAAACCTTCACACCTGCAGATACTGTAGCACCAGCTATAGCTAAAGGGCTTAAAGCGACACACACACAATCTCTGAAGGCTTTAAATTATCACACTTACAGTATGTAGTCAGGAGCTGAGTCAACAACACTGTGTTGAAGTTCTCAGGAGTAGTTTAGGATGTGTGTGTGGGAGGATGGGTAGGAGATTTGTACTCTCAAAGCCTGTGGAAGACACAGCTATACAGGATGTTTGTGTATTGAGATAGGCCTAGGAGTGTCACTTATGCTTGCATATTGTACCTCTCTATTCACATTTCTTTGTGCGAATTGTATATTTGTGTGTGTGTGTCTAGGTTCAGAAGGTCTTGGTTTTACTGTAGTAACCAGAGATTCTTCAGTCCACGGTCCTGGTCCTATTCTAGTCAAAAACATTCTGCCACGTGGAGCCGCTGTCAAAGATGGACGCCTGCAGTCTGGAGACCGCATACTTGAGGTACGGGGCAGCTGACTGTTACTAGACTCACGCGATCATTTAAAAAAGGACAACTGCTAGTCTCATTACTAAAATCCAGAATTGTGTCTTTTATTAGACTACAAAAGATGTGAAGCATCGAAAGGAACATTACAAATAAGGAGGATTGGTTAAGAGTAGTGGATACGAGGAAAAATTATGGTGTTTTGACTTTGTGTGTGTGTGTGTGCAGGTCAACGGTGTGGATATCACAGGTGTGGGCCAAGAGGAGTTGGTGTGTATGCTACGCAGCACGCGACAGGGAGAGAGTGTGTGTCTTGTGGTTCTACGGCAGGAAGACATGTTCCTGCCCCGAGAGATGGTAAGAACTAATCACAATGCTGTATTGTCAGCCAATGAAACAAGATTTAGTGGTTGATTGGCACGTCAGTGGGCAGTTATAGGAATAATGATTTCTTACTCATTTTTCTAACAAGGCAGCCAGAAAGACACACGACTACATCACCAGTTTTCGTTAACTTTCCCTCTAATTTTGCAATTTTTTGGTCCAATCAACAGGCTTGCCTGGATGATGCACAGCTCAGCAGCCTATAGGAAGGCTTCTTTTTATAGACATTAATCTCAAATGTCATTGAGGGCTTTTCTGAATAATCTGAAATATGATACACTTCCCTGTCCAATAATGTTCTCTCTTTAAACCATCATGTAATACAGTGAGTTATAGAGCTCCATTCTGATTGAATCAAATGCTTTATATTGACATTGGTAATATTTTGTGCCAGCCTTTCCCTGCCAGATTGTTGCTGCTGAATTTCAACGCTGTTTTGATTAATAAACACTTGTTTTATTCATCTTTGTTCTATTTTTCCATGCTTTTTCCTTCAATCTGACTCTGCATGATCAACTTCTGTGCATGCACTGATGTTTGTTATAGCACTCTTAAGTTTCTTGTTATTCCCTCAAAGCATCTTAGCCTGTTGCTGTTTGCTCTTCAATACATGACATTAAAATATTTTTCTTCTTTCCCATCTGTTTTCACACTTACAGTAAATCTGTAGCTCTTTAGCCATCCTTTTGCCTTAAAGGTTTTGTTCTCTCAGGCAGTGGTTCCCAAAGTAGGTGCTGCAGCGTGTTTGAGGATGGGTTAAGGGTGCAACAAGATTTATCGTGTCATTGGTCATTTATTGTGGGTTTTTAATAACATTTGGCCACATTAAAAAACAGGCAACATTTACATTAACTACATGTTATGTTACATTTTCAATCATTTCAAAACAGAAGAAAAACAGTAAATATAAAAATCAACATATTAAACACTTGCTATTCACTGTGCAAACTTAATATGCAGTTATGCTGCAGCTAATGACATGACAAGTCATGGTTGCCGATCGTCATAGTAACATAACGCATTTTCCAACTCAGACAGTTTTTCAGGAGCTCAGCAGTCAGAAAAATAGTGACTTGTCAGAGCAAGCAATGGAAAGATTTGATACGTTAAACAGAGCTCAAACGAATGAGGATACTTCTCAGCCCTCAACACTGTCTGACAGGACTGAATCAGAGCCGACCAACAAAACTAAAATCAGACTGAGCACTACTTGGCTAGCAGCTTAACAGACAGGTTTTGGCTGCTTGTGGAAGACTGATATCTATCATTGTCCGATTCCATTCACTGTGGTGTTGCGCGCTCCCACATCATACTGTATATGTGTATCATAGGCTTGGGTGGTGCTATCTTTTCATACCTTCCTGACATTTCACCAGGGTATACGGTATATGATGACATTTGTGTAAAAAAAACAACAACGTAAAAGCTGAGCTGCTGGTGATAGAAGTCATTGTAGTATGTATGGCATTGTCTAGCCTACAATGCTGTGTGTCTAATATGCAATTAGCCTACTTAGACAAGTCTTGCTGGGTTTACTCGTGGCCCATAGAATAAAGAATAGATAGGAAATAAGTGCCCTTCTTCCATAGATTCAGCATACTTTGCTGGGGGACCTGATGACACTTGCTGCCGCAGCGGATACCGACACATCCGTGGGCTGAATGGAGATGATGCGCGGGTGTTGGTGGCAGACTGGTGGCGCATGCTGTGCACTACAACACATCACCTCAGTACAGCATCTCCGTATCAGTTTGATAGAAAAAGGAGCGTCTGTAGTTTCTGACAGTATTGAAAGTCATACCTTTGGGATTTCTACATACCCCGGTATACTGTAATACCTTGATACTGCCCAAGCCTAGTGTATCACATTTCATCATATCATTTCACATTTTTAAAACCAACAAGCATCTGTGTACATACAGTATGTGCATGTTATATTGTGGGTTGGGAGGCTTGGGGTGCCGTGGTCTAAAAACGTTTGGGAACCACTGCTGAAAGGTAGTTTTATATCATGTAATTACTGTCATCACAGCTGTTTTGGTGATAACCATCACTTTTCCCTACAACTTTGAGGTGTCACTTGCACACACATGCACACCGTCTTATATTATAAGACCACCATTTTTCATTTGGCTCAATTTGCTTTTGTCTCCTCTCCACCCATTACTCACGTCGTCGGTTCATTTTTTCCCATCTCTCACTGTATTTTATTCTTTTTATGTTGCCTTTTGTGTCCCTTTTCCCTTTGTGTCTCTTTCCGCTCTTATCTACTGATGTTTCCTTAACGGCTGCCAGGAAGTTCCCCACACACACATGCGCAGGCGACCCCGAGCCCCATAGGAAATTCTGTTTCTGCAGACAGGAAAAGGAGCAATATGCTGGAGTGTGTACATGTGTTAACATTTAAGATCATTTGTGAGGGTTGTATCTAGTCCAGAGTTTCTCCCATGTGCGCATGTCTGAACTCCATGGCAGTCTTCTTCGTGTGCTGACCAAGTGCTGCTGAATACCTCCACTCGTCACACAACATGTGTTCACTCAAAACCTCTCTACTACAGCGGTACTCCTAAAAACTATACTCGAATGCTCCCTTAGTAGCCAATTCCCAGGGGGGGTGAATCATCACATGGCTCCAAGATGGATTGTAGGTACTGACATGCATACATGTTACCATGGTTATGAAATGATTTGCATATAGCCTATGGTTTACGCAGATCATTTATCATAAGATTGCTTCCTGAACAGTTCACAATCAGCAAATGGATGTAATTGTTTGTTAGCTTTTGAAATCAATTTAAAATCACATCTACAATCAAGAAATACTGTGTTTGGTCCGTTTGCTTTCAGACCACAAACAAACCTTACCAGAGCGCTAGACCCTGCTTTTCAGGCGCTCTCAGTTAGGTTGTTTAGTCCGCACCAAAGTTTGATTGACAGATTCACAAGCCCAAATGAACCGTTTTTTTATAGTGTAGTTCATTTTACCCTGATGACTTGTTGCACAGTATTTTGCCATCTTCACCTAAACAGCTTAACTTTGAGCTGGTTGCCATACAACTTGACCGCATGGGTGCTAGACCAAAATATCACTCACCCAGTCAGGAAACTGACTCTCTCTGACCTCTCTTTGCTCCAGTATTATTCATACTCACGCTCACTTAGTCTCACTTGTTCACAGCAAAAAAAAAAAAATGTCTGAGTATTGTCCTTCTGCATAGAAAAGTGCGCACCAAAATGTCTCCCATAGGCAAAGCATTGTTCTCATAATTGTCTCTGTCTATTTTGGAGGGCTGCTTACACCAACCAGCGATTCAAGGACACTGCTGCTGTTTGTGTGTGTGTGTGTGTGTGTGTGTGTGTGTGTGTGTGTGTGTATGGATGTATGCCTGCAATTGTGTGTGGTGTGTGTGTTCACAGTTCAGTCATGTCAGTGCAGACCCATAAGGCCTTTAGCTGTTCTTTCCTGTATGCAGTCAGTTGTATGGGTTATTTTGTTTGTTATGCACAATCAAAAAAAAAGGTTTTGAGTATATTGAATTAGTTAGTTATCATTGTCATGACTTTTCTTTTTAATCAAGACTTGATCACTAATGTCACGATGTCAGATTAAATTTGAGCTGATCTGTATTTTATTCACTTATTATATGTGGTCATGAATTTATTATGTTTAGTCAGAAAGTTAATTCTCCTAGTGCAGATACCCAGAGATCCAAGGCAGTGTGTCAGAAAGATCTGTGTGGGCTTTCTTTGCTGCACTGCGCACAGCAGTGATGCTACTGGTAAAGAGGTGTTAGCGACTTCCCACGACACCCTTTAAATGTGAGAATTGGAGTTTCCGCTGTTGTTGCCGAATTTAAATAAATGAGAACGCAAATTATATCTGGGCAAAATAGGACAGATGTGGTGGAAAGATGTATTGGCCCAAAGGCAGACTGATGAGGCTCCAGCCCCGTCACCCTGAAGTGAAGAATGAGTATGAAAAATGGATGGATCGGCTCTTCATTACGTTTAGTGTGAAAACTGATAAATTACATGGGCAAGCTGCAGTTTCTCATGAGCACGCTTAGCTCAGCTTGAATACATCATTCTACGTAGATGATGGGTGTGTGTGGATGGATGTTGAGAATGATGATATAAAGGCTGAGGAAGATGTGGGCCTGCAAACAGGAAATGGAACGAGGAATCCACTCTAGCTTTGGTGGTTCTCGATAAAACGGTTTATTCACACCACTGCTATAATTCACTTTTCCTGTCACTGTTGTCTAACATTTTGCACTTTTTCTACAGACTTTTCTCTCTCTTGCCTCCCTCTTTCTCTCCCAGAGTGTCTCTCTCTTGCCCTCACCCTCTCTTCCTGACAGACAGTATAGAATTCACCTCTGTCTAATTAACGGCTGATGGTGTTTGTTCAGCAGTCATAACAGTTTTCAAGAACAAATGCTGTTGCGGTTCTGCACAGTGAAGCTGTGAACGCCCTCCTTGATAGAATTTTTTTTTTTTTTGATAGTGTTATGGTGTGGTACAATAAGTATATGTGTGTGTGTGGGAAAGGGGATTTCAGGACAGTGGTAGTCATNGTGTTAGTCTGAAGACATACACACACACATGTACATGAATGTTTTGCATCGCTGTTTTTTCATAAGCAACCTCTTGTGGTCATGTGGATAATGACTGTCCTCTCTCAGAAACAAAGGCAGAGGTTATACCGCCCTGACGATGTCGTCATGTGCCTTCAAATTAAGCCTCTATATCGAAGCTGTAATTGTAATTTTTGAATTAATCTTGAGTATGTCTATTACCGAGGTGGAGTATTGTAAAGCACATAAGCTGTCACATTTGTGGTTGGAGATGCTCTCTGTTCCCTGTTGCTGCTGAGTGTTGATTAGCTTGTAGCAGTTTTTCAGGTCATACCTTTTTTTTGGTTAACTGTGCAAATAAAGAGTATTCAAAACAGGGAGTGCATAGAAACAGTATCACTCCTCACTAACTGGCATGGTTTTCAGGTTTTGCAATGTCTGTTTCACATAAACCGCATTCAAACAAACTTCCACACAACTGTGCCAGTTTTGTT
>NTHP01000419.1:341266-353766 GCA_003416845.1 Oplegnathus fasciatus | reverse complement strand
GGAGCAAGCAAGGCAATATAAGGAGCATAAAAGACAAGATATGGAAGGAATGCAAGGCAGAGTTTAAACATTTATTTTATTAGAGTGAAACCCTAATAAAACAAAAAAGACTTTCCTTTTCATCTAACAGCTGAAAAGTGGGGAAAACATCTTTTTTTCCTTTTGATTTTTCCTATCTTGGGTATGAAGCTTAAGTGTAGCTGTAGTCCAGAAAGCATGCTGTGTGAGCCAGCCAGAACTTGGGACAGTGGTTAAATGTGTTCTGGACAAGATACACTGATGTAAAAAAAAAAAAGGAAGGCAGGGGGAACATCTTGTACAGGAAAAGAGGATTACTTCAGAGGGATTGAAATGGTAAACATGGAGAGGTAAGGCTTTGTGGGAAGAAAAAAACAAAACAGAACAAAGATACTGTACAACTCTAGTGTCATAGACTCTGGTTGCATATTCCTGTAGGTTTCCAAAACGAAGCTTTTGATCGTCAGCAAACTGAATATGAACATCTGTTTATGTTTTTGTCTGCTTTTATTAACTCTGATGACATTTACGTGGCCCCGTTCGCTGTCAGAAGAGTGTAAAATGGCAAGGACCTTGAATAACTATGAAGTGCTTACGGGTATAAAATGAAATCAGTCTCATTGTCAGTGACTTCCTCTGTGTTCCAGTACCTGGAGAGCACATTTTCTCTCATCGACAGAACTGAGTCAATGACATAAAGCAAGCTTGGGAAATACGGCTGGTTATTTAGGGTGAATAGTACGACAGCGGTATGGAGCATGGCCAGATTAACCTGTTAGAGGGCCCTGGGGCAAAGATTTTCTGTTGGGCTCCTATTGCCTCCCCACTCACACAAATCTATTTAGGAATATCCAACACGTGAGCACAATATAATCTAAAATACAGTATATTTTCATTTTAAAAACTAGTTTTTGATACAGGAACCCTCTAAAAGACAGAGCCATGAGATTAAGAAATAATGCAGGGGTTTCAGCCCCTGGGAGTCTTGGGAATCCAGCCTTGTAATGGATGAATACAGGGCAAATTTGGTACATGACAGTATTTTCTTCAATTTGCTTTCCTTTATTGTGCTGCGCTGTAGGCTACAGCTTGTTTTTGATACGCCCATCTAGAACATACACTGCAGAACAAAAATAGTTTATAAGGTTTACCCCGTCCTGTAACTCTATTTTCATTGACTGAAATCTCGGACCGGGACAGACAACATGGCAATTTCAGCAAGTGTAACTGAGTCTTTTTGTTTACTGTTGCATTATCTGTTACCACTGTATCTAAATTGACCTGAATTTTAGGTTGCAGTGATATCTGAAAGTTGCCAAGTGAAAACCGATTCTTTTTCTTCTGCAAATCTGAACATAGTTCCCAGCTCTTCTAGTTTTAGCCATGTTTTCTCCCAGTAATATGCCTGTTGGATGTCCAGTAAGCCTTTAAGGGCCAGTATCTTGTTCCCCCTGTTTAATTGCCAGACATTTTTTTTACCAAGCCTGTTCCCTTTACCTGTTGCTTGTCAATGTGTCTCCTGTTTTATAATGCCACATAGCCCAGAGAGCTGTTAAAGAGAGTGTGTGCCTGGCAAGCGTGACAGTTTTTTTCCAACCCACTTTCCTTTGCTCTAATGTATTTTTTATAACTGAAATGCTTCCAACAACCCTACGCTGAGACTCCAGACAGCTGCATGGACTTTGTTGAGAGAGGGGTGGGGGGTGGGGGGGTGGGGTCCTGGGAAGTGAGGAGTTTAAACACAATGACTTCTGGGAATGGTGTTTTCACTTCCAGCAATGGTTTTTTCCCTCCTCACCCCAAGAAACCACTGGGCAACTATACCACAAGTACACACACAGTCACACACAGTCACACACACGTGAAACTATTACCGTTATGGTAATGTTATGGTAATGGAAAGTCTCCATCATCCTGTGGAAAATGTGAACCTTGGAAGATTTCATATTATATTATAATTTTGCAGAATCTGAGATGCAAAGTGACGGAAATGTGGCACCATATTACAAAGTGCGTGTGTGTGTGCATGTGTGGAAACCTTCCCTGAAAGTGAGCGGGTGTGTGTGACTGAATGTGTTTTTGTGACTAAATGCATTTCCCGTGTGTGCAGGCTGCAGCTGAGCGAATTTTTGAAACTCCCTTCAGTAAATTAAAAAAAAAAGAATAAATACTTGTCATTAATAAACACTCTGCTGCATCGAAAAAGTCCTCAATTCAGCATTCCACTAGTACAAATACTAACACAGAAAATGAAACCTTTCCCTGTCTGTGCCTGCATCTGTGTGTGTGTGTGTGTGTGTGTGTGTCTGGCTTTGTGGTCAGACATGCCTGACGTCTTTGTGGTGGCACAGAGAAATAGGAGCTCAATCATTCCAATAATAAATCAAATCAGCTGTGGAAGAGGAAACATGTGAAATACAGTGACAGTGACAGAAGGGATGCTCCAAAATAAATTACAATTAGATATCATTCACGTCACTGTCATAATACACAGTATAGCTACACAGAAACCAACAGTGTCATCATGAAAAACAAAATATATCAGTCCATATCTTTCTCGAGTGTAAACTGATTCTCTCCTCGAGCTGCTTTAAATAGGACAGTACAGTCAAACGCACACTGCTGACGGGACATAAAACAAACGGTTGCAGCTGTGTTTCTTTCACCGTGTTTTCCTTTGGTGATGGGGACAGCCCGGAGCGCTGTGTGTGTGAGAGTGTGTGTGTCAGAATCAGTGTATTAGAGATGTTTCCATGTGGTGCATACCCACAGGAATGATGAAAATCTTGTCGGAGGAAAGGGAGAAAGTGTTGATGTGTGTTTGTGTGTGTGTGTGTCAGGGGCGTATGTGCGCATGTGTACAAATGTCTTCAATTATGCGCTTCTTAAAAAGCATTCTCAAATGTGTGTGAGTGGGTTTAATAGTCACGCAAGTCCTAACACAGGTGCTTCTGGTTTCATTTTGTGGAAATTTTCTGATTTGTTTATACTTGTGAGGACACATTCCCATGCACAAACACGAACACACCCAAGTCAAGTTGTTCATGCAGTAAACTGGTATTATGAAAATACTCAATAGGCAAAATGCTTGTCTGCTTTTGTTGTAGTTTTCTGTTTTAATGTCTTTGTATTCCCTTATTTTGGTTCCTCCACCCACCCCCAGCTCTCTCTCTCTCTCTCTCTCTCTGTCATTCTCTTGCTCGCTCTTGCTCACTCTTTCTTGCCAACGCCATTCAGGCTTAGAGGCTGACAAACAGGCAGAGGAGCTTAGAACGAACAACATCTCTCTGAAAATGTGTGTGTCTGTGTGTGTGTGTCAGGGGCCCAGTGTGATGCTGAGGGAGGCTGGTGCCGTCCATTGTCTGAATCTCTCCCTAGTGGAACTTTGACTTTGACTACGAGAGTCACACACTGACAAGACTCTGCCAAAACTGCGTCTTTAGAGAGCCACATCTCCCTACATCCCTCTGTGCGATTGTCTCATCTCTCTCTCTTTTTTTTCTCTTTTTTTTTTCTTTGTTTCCCACTCTCTCTGGCTCTTTCAGACTTTGCTGTGGATTTAACCTGAAAGCCACCTTGTTAGGCTGGTGTGGATTGATGGATTAATTTGTCACAGGAAGAGCAGTACCTCATTGTGCGCGCCTGTGTCCCCGTGTGTCTGAGTGGGTTGTGTGCATATGTGCGAATACTACTCGATGCCGCCACACATTAGCTCTTTCCAACCGTTCCTAGACACAGAATTCAAACAGCCAAACTAAGAAAACCCTGCTTCTCCACCATTATTGCCATTACACTTCACTTTGTGTTTTCCATGTGCGCAGGTGTGTGCGCTTGATCTCGAATACCTTTTGTTCTTTGTGTGTACTCTTGGCTGCCTCTCTGTATATTGAATGCCCTTTGACCCCTCTCCATCTCCCGCAGTAAGCCAATAAAGGTGAGCAGTAATCAGGAGATAGTCAGTGCTGTCGTTTCTTGCTGGTACAGCCATTCATCTCCATCAGGCTCTACACACTGATCTCTGACATGTACTGTACTGTATATTGTATGATGCTTGAGAGAGAGGGGGAAGCCATTTGTTTCTGTCCTGGACTAATCAGTTGCATTCCCCATGATGGATTCATTTTGGAAGAGCTTTGTGTGTTTGTGGGAGAGTGCGTGTGCTTGCTTGTGTACAGGAAATAAACTTGTCTCTTGTAACTGTAGTCTGCATCTCAAACTACAGGATAATACATATATACTGTAGCTCTTCACTGGTGCTAAATTCCTGTCACTGTTCATAAAATAATACTAAAAAACAGCTCTGTTTTTTCAGTGACAGATAATTTCTGACGTTTAAGGTTGTTTGAAGTTCACATCTCTCCGTGCACCGAGGTAATCTTGAGTAACGGTTGACTTTGAAAAGTAGGATATCAGCAATCTTCAGCTTGCAGATAAAACAAAAGGACACTCATATGGGTTTATGGGTTTATGGGTTTCGGCACAAACACTTTTTTTTTGCATTTATTGACTAAATTGCTCAGGGCAAATGAGATAGCGACTGACAAAATGGTAAATTGTAGTATTGTAGTGATTGTTATGGTTATTTTTGGTTGTACTCTTTAAGTTTTGTGTGTCAGTTAATCGGGATAAATTACACTTTATGATTTGCTCCTCCTCCAAACTTATACATGAGGATATTAATGTAGAACTTATATATCCAGTTAAGATTCATTATCTTGCTTTAAGACATTGAAAGGACATATTGGCTACTGTAGGGAATCAGGGCCCTTGTACCTTTATGGGATGGTTTCTGGCCGCCAAACATATTTGCATTATTATTTCTTAGTATTGCTATAGTATAGTACAGTTATTGCTGTTCAGCAGCATCTGCATTAAGATCAGTGTGAACCAGTAAATACTGACATGAGCTTGAGGATGATGTCACATGTTTTTAAGGTTTATGATGCCCGTTCAATTATTATAGAGCCCTGTGGGATAACAAAACCTCATTTCATCTGCTGGGAGATTAAATGACATAACAAACACACACATATATAATATGCAAGAAACTGTTGCTTACAGGAATGATGTTCCCTCCACAGCCTAGGATATCTCACAGCAGATACACACATGCACTCTAACTAGTGCACACACCTCTTATGAGTGCTCACAAGTTGAGGAAGGCACATAAGCATGTAAATACATACACAAGTCTTAAGATTTAGGGTATATTTTATAAAGAATTCAGTATATGCCCCGTCAAACATTGACTTATTGCATAAAAGGAGTAGTTTGACAATACTTTTTTTTTGTTTTACACACTATATCCTGCTATAGCGGATGGGTTGTAGCGTTTTTCTTAAACTCTAGGTTTGGAACACGAAGGAACTTGCACTGATGGGACAGTGAGAGAAGTCGGATTCTCTCTTCCCTGAAAAACTGTCTGGGTGTGTATAATGTAGAAATAGAAAGCAGAAATTGAGGTGCATCTCCTTATGAGAGCTTCTAAAGTGTGATTTGGTGTGCTAGAAGTTGGTGCTGTTGTTGAGTCTGCTGGCTTTGTTGCTGCAGCCTGCTGCTAAGCCGCTCCTTGGTGTAATTTTGACTTTGAAAGTAGCCCATTGCCTTCCTGCCAACAAAATAGCCTTGGGATAGCTTGGCGTTCTCTCCCTTTGTGTTTTGTTTTTAATTTTTTTATTTCTTTTTTCTTGCTTTCTTCTCTCCTACTCTCTCTCTCTCGTTGTCACTCCCATCCTCTCTCTTTCATTCTCAGGCTCAGTCTCTTTGTTTCTCTTTCTATAGCATCCTCTCACAGTGTTTTTCCCTGCCAACCCCCCACTCTCATATCCACTCTTGTCTTGCTTGTCATTCCCTCTCTCTTCTCCCTCTTTCTCTCTCTCTCTCTCCCTCCCTCCATCTCTCTCTCTCTCTTTAAAAGCAGCTTAATTCTATCATCTTACAGTTGGACAGCA
Organism: Oplegnathus fasciatus; assembly: GCA_003416845.1. NCBI lineage: Eukaryota > Metazoa > Chordata > Actinopteri > Centrarchiformes > Oplegnathidae > Oplegnathus > Oplegnathus fasciatus. The sequence goes on along the minus strand of NTHP01000419.1, from coordinate 347,797 downwards.
GTAATTACATTTATGACACAAATCCTGCTACTCACAGCAAAATACTTTGTGTGTGAGAGAGACCGAGTGTGTGTTGTGTGTGTGTGTTAGAGTATGTGGATGCATGCTCACCCAGTGTGTGTGCTTGTAGTTATATATCTGTATGTGTGTGTGTGCCCAACACCACTAATCTATTTATAATACTATTTATTTCATCCTGCTACCCAGCGCTCTGCAGAAAGACAAGTTTGGACTCAGAGGTCACTGTCTGTGTACACACTGTGTGCTCTTCTGTCTTAGACTTCTTCAGCTGACTGCAATTGCCCTCAAACTTTGTAGATCCCCAGTGGATAATGAACTTTGACCCTGCGTCCTTACACTGAATTTAAATGAGGAACATCACACGCGTATTTCATATGGAATGTATTAATCTACAGAAAGCAATGCGTGACCAAACACTGATGGGTACAAATCTAGACACGTCCTTTGAGCCTATAAGTGCGCCGGATTATGAATTCATTGTAACCGAAATAAAAACGTCAACTGCTGGTTTAACTTTGAGGGCGCGTGTGTTTTGAGAATGTTGTTGGCAACTGCAAACATGTTGACTTGAAGAGTTTCTGGACTCTGATCATAGTGCGTATAAAAGGAATAATACATCAAAAATCCTGGACAATTCATGCTGAGTTTATTCATGCCTTTGGTGGCTTTGGTTCAAATGTTACTGGCAGCTCTAATCCACGCGCCTTAGAGTTTTCAAACAGTGGATTATCTTTTGAAATGAGCGTATGTAACCTTTCTTAAGAGTACACGCCACTCTCAGCCCAAGAATAGAAGAATGTGTTTTTGCGTACGGTATGTCTCTTTAAAAATTGTTTTTCATATTTTTTCTTAGATTGAAGGCTCTCCTGTGCTCTTTGGCCAAGGATCTAATAAAGTTTGTACAATAGTTTGCTTCAGGTTGGTGCCCAAGGGTACCCAGTCCTATTAAGCTTCAATGCAGACGTATTACATGTCACAATTATTCAATTAGCACCCTATCATAAACGAAAACGCTGAACAGATCCTGTTGACCTTGATTTTTCATCAAGATGGCTAGAAGAAAAGACGAAGAATAGAACGTTCAGTGGTGCAAAAACTCCAGGCGATGGCCTACACAGATATGGCCAAAAGTGATATGGTCAGTCATGTGCTGACATGTCATAACGAATATAATTTTAATTTGTTTTAACAGTGAGTTATCAGGGCCACAGCTGTAACACTTCTCTGTTTGAAAACTGTGGAGGCTTTACTAGATAGTAGGCTGGAATTAAATTACATTGCCTTAACTTTTGACATGCAGTGGGAGGCAAGCTTCATTTTCATGAACAAAAGTGTGTATTTCACTGATAGAAGCCTCGTTCTTCATATTTTTCCTAAATCTTTTGGCATAGAGAAAGTTCCCATTATTCATTTTGGGTTTCACAACTATAAGTCTTAAGAAACACATGCCATATGTGTACCATGTAAATGTTGTCATATCACTGTCATTCAATCTAAAAAAATGTTTCTTTTAAATCCCTTTACAGTGGCCAGAGTTAGAGTTACATCCCTGCCATTGTGTGGAATTAATCCAGACCATATGGCTTGTTGTGACAAAATAATATGATTTACTGTTACAGTATGTGCTACTTACAAGAAAACTTTTGTTACCTTCTATACATGTGTATCGGTCCAGCTGTATCAAAACAAGCTACAGAATCAGACTCAGGTTAGATTCAATATAGATTAATCACATGGCACTTGAATGACGTTTACTGCTTCAGTATACATCTGAATGTCATGTGGACTGTGTTTATTGATGGGAGTGTCAAACGTTATGGCCCTTGTCCATCTCCTCTGCTAGCAGGCGACTTACATTATGCATGTGCATACATTCAGAGTGTGTTATTACTCTTCGTGTGTGTTTGTTTGGTTAATGGTTGTTTAAATAGATGTGGAAGTCACATCAGCCCTCTCATCTCCTCTGCTTTTAGAAAAAAAAACAACACATACGCACACCCACACACACAGCAGTCGTGTGTATAGGGAATCATTAGCTAAAGTGATGCAGGTTTAGCTATCATGAATCACAGTGGCATCATATCGACAAGCCAGAGCCGGCAAGGAATCCAAAATGTGTGTGTGTGTGTGTGTATGTATGTGTGTGTAAGGATTACCAGTATTTTGAGCTGGCAGCAAGCCCAGCCTTCCTCCCCTCTTCCCCATTTTTCTCTGTCTTCCTGCCTGCCACCGTGGTATTCCCCGGAGGAAACTTAATTTGCTCTCTCCCTGTCGTTGTTCCTCCCGTCCCCCTTTCTCCCCATCCTGCCCACCATCAGTGTCTCCCGGTTTTGTGTGGCAGTCAGTGACGAAGCAAATTGGAAGCAAACATTACCTTCTCCCCCTCTTTTGTTTTACAATCAGCAATCCTCACAAGTGGGGGGGAACACCACAGTGGGCCTGAGGCTAAACTTGGTCCAACTTCAGCAGTCAGCATGTCATTAGCTTTGGCTGGGTGTCTGCAGCAGGATAGCAACAATTGCTACAGTAGTCTGCTTAAAGCAGAACTTGCAAAGTTGGCATGCCTCGCTTTTTACACCACTTGTGGTTGCTTCACAACTTATCTTCACAACATGTCTGATCTTTACCTTCCTCTCTCCCTTGAATACTTCCACCATCGCTCTGTCTTCTCATCCATCGCTCTCCTCTTCATCATCCTTCATGCTGGATCCCTCCCTCCCTCAGTAATATCTCTCGCAGTATACTTGTGATGATGGATGGAGAACCGGTAACAGTGAAGCAGACCGCGCATCCATCACAAACTCAACAACAGCATAGTTAACTGCATCACTGTTTTTTCCTGGCTCTGCTCTCCAGAGTTCAGCCATGTCGCAGTCTTTCCGACTCCTAGCCAGTGTCTCCACTGGCTTTTTAAACCAATCAGAGCAAGGCACAGCAGGGTAAACCTATTTGACAGTCTGATCAGACCTGAGCAAAAGTGGAAACTTCCTACTGTATACATGCTTATCAGATTGTTCTTTGATTGTAGCAGTATTTTTGATAGCAGTCACACATTCATTTCTGACAGAAACATATCCCTTACGCTTGTCTGTCTGTCTCTGTCCCCCCAGCTCCATCAACTCCTGTAGAACTCGGACCTACCCTCGGCCTGAAGAAGTCCAGTTCGTTGGAGAGTCTCCAGACTGCCATGTCAGAGGTTAACAGGAAAAACGAATTTCTTCCATTCCACCGCCCTCGCCAAAATATGGTCAGGGGAAGAGGCTGCAACGAGAGCTTCAGAGCTGCTATTGATAAATCCTATGATGGGCCACCTGAAGACGATGATGGTAAGGGATGAAGTGGGTGTCCGTGCGTTAAGTTTGGGACATTTGTGTCTGTTTTCTGTGTTTTTTATGCTGTATATATGCAGTTACTGAGCCTATAAATTCTATCGACAGAGAAGACACCAGGAGAAGGCAAGAAAAAAAGATTGCTAATTTTTTGTGACTGTTGTTGTAAGGTAGAGACCCAGTAACAGCTTTTTTTGAAAAGCCACCAGTGAGCTCAGCACAGTTTAAGTCCGTAGTTGTCAATTCTGTGAAGTTAAGAAAATAACAACCCAGAACTTTCGCCAGCAAAGCAAGACTAGGGCGTTTCCAGAAGAACAGCATGCCTCAAAGTGTTAATGCATAAGAAGCAAAGCAGCAGCCTTGCCTTACAATACGTCATTCAATCGTGATCCAGGCTTTAGCTTTAAATATTCATCCAGGAGCTAAATGGTAGCCGCTTGGTTTGTTTCACTGGAAGGTGCGTTTCAATTCCCAGCTGTGTTATTAGCAGCAAACTCTTATCAGTCACCACCAGAGTAATGAGTCGGGCTGTTTCAGATCACTACGCTCACACAGGATAGGACTAATAGGGCATGTCAACACCACACGCACGCGGTGGCCACATCTGTCACCATCCTTCTAAATGTTCAACACTTTGAGAGCTGCAGTTAATTGACAAAGAACAGTTCTCTGATGCACACTGAAGATCTCTCTCTTTCTTTCTTTTTCACTTCGTTTGTACACTTTTGCTTACACTTAAATCATATCTTTTTTTAGTGTCAGGTGTAAATGCTTATCACCTACCACCCATCAGTTTTTGAGAGGTGGATTACAGTATTACCTATAGACTAGTGGTGATAAGGAATGCAAACATTGCTAAAATCATGACAGTATAGGTGCACAGTGAATATTTTGTCAGGGTTCATGTGTAGCTGATGTGTTGTGTGGGATCCTGATCCTGATCTGAATCCAGCTAATACCGCAGCGCTTCACAGTTTCCAGTGAATTTAGTTGTCAAGAGGACTATTCAGCAGAGGCTTTGAGTCACTGGCTTTGATGTCTCATGTCAGCTGGGATGGATTATAGTGCTGAATATAATGACAGTTGTTTTTTGACATTCTGTTTTTTTCACATTGTGCCACCTTTATATGTGTGCTACCTTACTTATGTTTCATTCGTATCTCTTTAACTTTTTCTTTGTTTCATACTTCTTATGTTTCCTTCACTAAACATCAGAAAGAATTACTACTGACAGGTTGCTGCAACCCACATCCAATTTCAACCCAACCGGTCTGGATTCACCAAATTTTACATGTGGGTCAGAACGAACCGGTGGTCCCCACACATTTTGTAAAACAGATGTAGGGTTTTCCTGACTTTGCAGTTTGGTTTTTAAGAACAAATTTAAGAGAGAAAATAAAAGTATTTGTGAATGAGCCTTGGTGTTTTTCACAAAGACTGTTTAAACTTGATAACTCTTTAAATATATTGTATTTTGTGCTGACTTACTGGTTTAGTACACACACACACTCACACACACACACACACACACACACTGTATATACTGTACAGTTGACCACTGTAAACTGACTAAAAACAAACAAAAAATGTATATATGTATATATTTTATTAATTTGTTAAAGGGATATCTGCTGTGGTCATTTTCAGTTTTGAACTCCTTAAGGGAAGACTAACCAGATTCGGCACAAGCATGAAACTGTGCATCTGCAGATACACACGCACACATACATACACACACGCATGCAATTATAAGTCCGTTCTGTTGCTAGACAGTCTTTGTAATTAAAGCTGAAGTGAATATCCACACAAAGGTAAATCTCAATTGAAGTTACTAATTTGGTTTGGTTATCTTATAAAATCTGACAAGTGGTCTGTGTGTGTGTGTGTGTGTGTGTGTGTGTGTGTGTGTGTGTGATCATTGTAATTCAAGGCCAGGCCTCCAGTCTGTCGAAGAGATAATGAGGCATCACAGTTTACGCTTTGAACATTTTCTATTTCTTCTTAAGAGTTAATTAATTCACTGTTAAGTTAATAAATCTGTCATGGAGATGTTGAGTAGAGAAAGTTTAGCGTTACGTGCCTGTGTGTGTGTGGGCTATTCATTTGTGCATATGTACATTGTTGTGTAATTGTTTATTTTTGTTTGTATGCATGCTTGTGTTTGTGTGATAACCTGATATGTGGTCTTCATTGTATTGGGTTATTCTCTGGGATTTTGACTTTACTGCTATAATGAGTCCCTCTGGCCAAGAGAATCAGCTAAATGCTCCGTGCTTATGTGCCTTATGTGTGGAGCACACTCTTTACAGAACAGACTTCATGTTAACTTGAAAATCCGAAGGACACAGTGATGATTCTTGACCATTCTAAAGACTCAGCATTGTATACATACAAAATAATGATAAATTATCTGATTGTAAATTATTCTTGGGATGTTTTCAAGCCTGTGGTTTGCTCAGCCCTCCTTAGAACTAATCAAGCAAGTTGTAAATAAATAAAGGTGGAATTGGTCAGTTTTAATCTAGATTTAAAAGATTAAACTTTCACTGTCTGGTTTTAACACTTCCATAAAGCATCTCATTGGTAATCCTATGTTAAGAGTTTATTACTTCAACTTAAAGTCAGGGCCCACAGCTGTTTATGTTGATAATTTTGAGTCTCTTTGTGTAAGCATTGAGTTTAATTGATTTAAATCTAACAAAATGATGGAAGTGGAAACAGCCCAGTGTGGTTATGTTCTTTTACTACCACTACTTTTGCTACTCTTATAAACACTGTTCTCCTCCCACTCCCTCTAATCCCCATATTTCTCCTTGTCTTCTTCTCTTCCTTATAGATGATGGTTCTGAGCCGAGTTCAGGCCGGGACACTCCTGCAAGTAGTTCTTCCCGCCAGGGAGTGGGGGATCGGATAGAGGAGAAAGGCAAAAAAGACAAGAAAAAGAAAGCCAAAACAAAGAAGAAGGAGAAGAACAAGGGGAAAGGAAAAGAGAAGGAGAAAAAGAAAGCGGAGGAGCCTGAGGAGACGGAGAAGAAGAGCAAGAAAATAGGCTTTGGCCTGCTGAGGTAAGTAACTGTGTGTGTGTGAGAGATGATTATTTTTTTAAGCTGTTGGTCTTATGCCTTTTTATGTGTTCATGCATATGTGTTTGTGTATATGTCGAATGACCGATACAGTACCT
>NTHP01000419.1:282326-323006 GCA_003416845.1 Oplegnathus fasciatus | reverse complement strand
AGATTGGAGGGCCAGAGTGGCTCACATAGGGAAGGAAGTAGCAAGGGAACCAGGGTGGGAGAGAAAAGGAAGCAGGCAAAGGAGCTCTTTAGAAGATTTTCAAGTGGAGAGCAGGATTCTTTGCCCACCCTCTGCGTACACACACACACACACACACACACACACACACACACACACACACACAGTATATACATGTATACACTGTCTTTCTCGCTAGGACCATTTTCTCTGTCTTGTGCACTTGCACACTTAGGTGCATGTACAAAACTGAGGTAGTGTAGGATGTTGCATACAAACACACACACACACACACACACACACACACACACACACAGTCCATTTTCTGAAGTGACCACCCAAGCCTGGGATGAGTGCTGCCCTCCGATTTCTTGAGTGGGTGCCCCCTCCCACCGTCGCCCCAACCACTACCACCACCACCTAACCCTTCCAAGTGCCCCTTGCAGGTTACCATAACAACCGCGACCTCTGGCACTCCACCAATTAGAAAACAATCAGCCTGGAGAGACCAGAGTGGAGTGAGCTTGAGAGAGAGAGTGAGAGAGAGAGAGAGAGAGTTACTGTAGCACATGAGTGAAAGATAAGTAGAGAGCAAATAACATCAAGAATGAAAGAAAGGAACGTGAAAAAAAACAGGAAGGCCCAGAGTGCTTCACTTTTTAAAAGAAAGAAAGCATAGCTCCTCCCAACCCAAAAAAAGGGAAAATTAATAGCACAATACAGTAATGCTTATCATGAAGATCAAGTGCAATCCAATGCAGCGGCCTTGCAACAGATGTCTTTGCTTTTAATGTTACATGTTTTGAGACTGTGTCAGAGAGGTGTTGATTCATCCCTGCAGTCATTTTTGTCGTCATGTGCTGTATTGTATTATACAGTAAAATGTAAGTAATGTTTTCGATCTGCCCGGTTTCTGGATTGTTAACACTTATAAAATGTTGCCAGTTACTGAAAAGACAAAGTTCCTGTTAACCCCCCCCCCTCCCTCCTTAGTGTTGCTCCGTTTGTGTTTGTTTTGACGTTTGCCTGACTAAAGAGGATAAACATGTTGGAAGTGATTTTGCCATTGGCTTTCACTTGTCCCACCATCTGCCGTTGCGAGAAACTCTGAAAACTTTAGCTTTGTTTGTGCAGGAAGAGCAGCCGTCCTCTTACTGCTTTATATCATACAGTAAGAGTCGTTCCTTCTGTATAGCAATCCACCAGATTTCCTCTGAGATGCTGGCAAGTGTGACACAATGTAAGATGTAGTGTAGAGGCGGCTAGGCTTCGTTTGACTGCTAAAATGCTACACATGGGCAAATGTATTGATTTATACACCATATATAAGCTTGCATATACAGATTGTCCTCTTTTAGCTTCACAGAGTACATGAACGGAAACAACATGTGCTCCCAAAATGTGTATTAAGAGTCAAAATGGTGAAAAGAGACCAAGAGAGACGTAGAGGGAGCTCGTGCAGGAGAGAGAGATGAGCTTTTAGCATTGCTTGGCTGGTCACTGGAGAGGCTTTCTTTCCTCCATGTTAATTAATCAGACATTCACTCAGCTCAATGAGTGCCACACACACACACACACACACACAGGCCTTTTTTTTTACACAGTAATACATACTCATTGTCTTTATCTTGCACACTTCTCACCCACACTGGAGGGAGCTTTTAGTGAGTGCCAGGTTGGTCTGTGCGAGTGCTGTTTTCCACATCACTCTCTTCTTGTAGGTAATTAGTTTTGGTGGGGCGGGAGCTATGTGTGTGTGTGTATGTATGTGTGTGTGTATTAGGGGATGTATCTTTGCTAGCTTTGGGTAGTAACATGATTTGGGCGCTAATAAGCATTAAAGCAAATGAAATAAGTCACGAAGAAAAGCTCATTACTGAATGAACGACTGAGGTCACATAAACAGAAAATGCACTGAAAAATAGCTTCGGCAGGAGCAGTAACTCACAGGCCTGGTTTTTAATGGATTCTATTACATTTCAGTCAGTTTTACAAAGATCTAATGCAGGTCCTGCTGTCTCTTTGCAACATTCGCACATGTAGCTCCTTGCCCTTCTGACATGCGAGACAATCTTTGCATGTTTCTGACAAGTGACCTGCACTTAATGGCTGTCCTCCCCACAGCTTTGGTTTGTTAAAGCAGCATAAAACAACACGTCCCATCCCCAACCGACTGTTGATTTCTTGTAACAATGAAAACAATCTTTAATCTTTAGTTTTACTTGTCTTCACTTTGAAACAGTACTGCAGGTGTGTATTTGTCCTACAAATGGGCGTGGCAGATCTACAATACACTCTTATTGGTTATTTAATAGATCTATTTTGTCATTTATATATGGAGACTTCACATACATGCAAAACAAAATGGCATTATTATGGAAACTCTGGAAAGAAATGTGGAATTTCCAGCTAATTTAAAAACTGAGAGAAGCAAGCAGATTCAAGGACCATGGCGGATAGGAAAGAGAAGTTTCGAGTGTTTTGGAACTAAAGGGAGGCAAAATGGAAGGTTAAGTGGGATTAGGAACATAGAGGAAGGGAAGTTAAAGAAAGAAAACGGGGAAGGGGTGAAACAGAAGAGCGGTATGGAGAAGAAAGACCCAGAATGGTTGTTTGGAGCTGCAGGAACAAATTAGCAAGAGGAAGTGTTGAAGAAAAGGGGGATTTTATTCTAAATGCAGGAAGAGAGAGAAAGTGGAGGATAAAGGTTAAGGAAAGAAGGGAAAGCGACCCTTGATTGAGGGTCAGTGCATGTTTAGAGCTAAAAAAGTGAAAGAGAAGAGGATGATTTGGAACAGAGAGAGGGTGGGGGGTGGGGGGGGTCCAAATTCTGTGGGCTGAAAGGACACATGAGTGGACCCAAATAATTGCAGGAATGAGAAAAGTGGATCAACTAGTGAAGAGAAAAGGAGAAAAGAAGAGGTAGCGAGGGATTCAGAGGGGAAGTGAGGCTAAATGGATGTTTTGGGATAATTCAACAGATGAGATGAGGAACAAGGTGGACGGAGTAAGGACATGCCAGGAGAATGAGGAGGGGGTCAGTGAATGTCCAGGGGTAAAAGGGCAAATTAGACTGAAAAGTGGAAATGGGAAAGTAGAAAAGAGTAAGGGATAAACTGAACTGAGATGCTGGGAGCAGAGAATGTGAAGAGGACTAAAAGAGAGGAATGAGAAGAGGTGGGGGGGGGGCAAGTGATGGAGAGCAGACGAGAAAAGGGCCAGAGTGTGTGTTTGGTGGACTCAAAGCGCGTGATTCAGCCTGGCTAATAAGGAAAAGCTCTCAAGAGGCACTCGTCTGCTCCATCCCTTCCTCCCCCTTGCGCTCTTTCCTTCAATATACCCTTTCTAGGTCTCTCTCCCCCCTGTTGCACTCTTCTTCCTCTCATTTATGATTTCCGCCTCTCGTATTTGCACAAGTAGTTCTCAATGAAAAACAAATTCCATGCAAAGGACATCCTCCCGCGATGGAGCACGTTCACGGTAAAAGGACACATGGGCTCATAGGCTCTTAAAAGGACACACACAAAGAGATGAACACACTAAAAGTTTCCACTCACAAAAGGTATACGCTCCGGGACGGACTCAGCTTTGTTGTTTTCATGTTGTCTTCCTTCTATATAGATGTTTGTTGTTCCTGTACTCTATCTTATACCCTTTTCATACAGTAGGGATTATAAAGAAGTGAATTAAATTGAAATTTCAGTAGTGGTAACCTGTAGCTAAGCAACATGCACGCTCTATTTTTTTGTGGGTTTTGTGTGTATATTGTATGTCTCTGATTCTATTTGGCAAAGATATGATTCATATCCAGTGCATTACTTGTTTCTGTGTCTTTGCAGCTGTGGCCCTGCTCTTTATCTGTGTGTGAGAGGCTTACTGGATGTTTTTTGTGCGATAATTATTTTTAACAGAAAGCCGAGACAAAATGTATAGTTTATGTTTGTTTTCGCATCCACATACTCGACGTGGGCTTGCATGCTATGTAATCACAGTGAATCCAGTCAAGTGCAGTCGAGTGCCTTGTTGTCGCAGTGTGCGCAGCATGCTTTGCTCACTTACTTCCTGACCATTCATGAACAGGTCCTTGTGGCTGTTAAGTCTGGATCATAAATGATGTATTACATTCACAAGTGTTTACATTATGGCCATATTTTCTGAATAAATACCACAGATTTCTGTTCGCATCATATAACCTCGAAGTTATGACCACACCTTTTTTAGAAAAATTTAAACTTATGTTTGGGGATGAAGATTAAGGTTAGGGTCAGTTATCATGCTTGAGGTTGGGTGAAATTATTCTGGTAGAGGTAAAGGCTGTGGTTTTGCTTTATTAAACCTAATAAAACTACCCTAGTTGAGTCCACATGGCCAGCAAATATTAGTATAACAAGCAAAGGAAATTTGACACAGAGCAGGGCAGAGATGAGCTCATGTGAAGTGAAGGTCAGCTGGAGTGACTCTTCAAACCTTCTGGAGTAATTAGAGAGATTCTTAGTCAAGCTGGAATCAAGTGTAAAACAGCCTAATGGTAGACGTTTAAGGAACACCTTCAACAATGGGGACAAAAGTAATATATGGATATGACTCTGGAGAAAGCCATAATATTCTTCTTTGGTTTGTATGCTGAAGTCTGACCTCTCCCACTTTCCTTTTGGAGCCTGAAACTGCACCTTTCCTCCCTTTTTTTGTTTAGAACTCTAATATAACCTGTTAATGGCTCTGATACAGCCCAGTATCTTTGTTTATCCTGCCCCTATTGTCCTGTGCAATGTCAAAAGAGAGAAACTTCCTAATACTTGCCAATTTTGTGCCTAGACTTTCCCAAACCTTAACCTTCCTGGTGGTAGATCAGCAAATGCTCCTATAAATCATTTTGGTAATGGTTTAGGAAGGCACTGACAAACAGTGTTGTCCTGCGAATTGAGGCATCCAATCACAAAACATTTTTATTGATTATTTTAAAAGCAATGACAAAAAACTATTTTGTTGTGGAATTAGGAGGGCTTCTACTGAAGATAATGGAGTACAGAGACAGTTAAAAGGGCTACAGAGATACAATGGGGAGACCACAAGAACTGTGATTGGTCAGCTTGGGCTGCTTGTGTTTTCTCTTGCAAGTTTCTGATTCCAGTCGAGCTTCAGTAATTAGGCAAGGCGAACCTTCCCATCGTTGTTCTTTATCGTGAATAAAAGACTTTAAACAGAATCGCAGTTTGAAATATAAAGAGAGAAACGATTGGATTGTAGGTATCTGTCATGGGACAGCAGTTAGCCCCTGGCGTCGAGTATAAATCCAGCTTTAGAGAGATGCCATCCACAGCTATTGTGGTTGGCAGAGGCATTAGGCAAATAGGCCTCCTGCCACACACACATGGCTGTTAAAGTCAAAGGGGAATGTTGAGCTAGACAGCCTGCCTACATGATTTTATGCCAGCCAGTTTACCACCTGTAGCGCTCCTTCTCTCTGTCTGTCACACACACACACACACACACACACACACAGAAGGCTTGTCTAAATAATGTTATGCCAGACAATTTTCAATCTGTACAATACACACACACACACACACACACACACACACACACACACACACTGATTGTCAGGACGATAGGATGCCAGCCTTCTCTGCCACTGTGAGTGTCTCTCTTGCACACGAAGGCATTTAGACAGCTAGTCTGATTGATGTCATGGCAGTCGATAGAGCGCTAATTACTCCCCGTGCTTAGACGGCGCTGCGTAAGGAGCAGTGTCATATCCTGTCAGCTGCATTTTAAAAACACATGTCACTTCCTGTTAGCTTGTAGAGAAAAGGGGAGCAACAGAGCAACCTGACAGCACATACACTCCACACACACACACACACAACCGCACTGTATTGCTACGTCTTTCTCTCTCTATTCTTGCCCCTTTCTGTTTTTTTCTCCCTCTGACCCACCTGCCAGCATTGGTGATCTTTTGTTGTCAGACTTCATTAGCGGGGACGTCAGCTAATTAGAGCCCAGCACAAGCTTGGGAGATTAGGAGGAGGAAGATGATGAAGGGCGAGAGGAGGGAGATACGGAAGGTGGGAAGAAAGGAGGCAGGGCAGAGGAGATGGAGATGAGCAGATGATGAAGAGATTAAGATGGAGTGGGAGGGAAGGAGAGATGGATGGTATCAAGGCAGGGATGGAAATGACAGCAGAGATGATTATCCGCATAAACTGTGGAGGGTAGAACGAGGCGAGAGAGTGAGAAAGGGATGAATGGTGGTGCGAGAGATTGAAAATAGATTGTGGAGAAGGAGTGACAGAATTGTGAATATTTACTGCTCTCAATGAGTCGCAGTAAAGGAAAATGTGGAAAGAACATTAAATATGTCACAGAAATGTCAAAATGACAGAACATATAATGTAAAGAAAGTTCATATCCATGTCAACACAAGAGGGACAATAGTTACATTGATTAAGTTGTTTTTGTTACTTCTAATCGCGTGTGTGTGTGTGAGTGCAAGCAGCCGAGTGAAACGGAGATACAAGATACAGGGAGAGAGCGAGAGATAACGCATTGACCTGTGTCCCTTGTTGTGATCTAGTTGATCCTTGTAAGACACAGCTGATAACGATCCTCTACTCCACAACTAGACACCGGGGAGAACACACAGACCAGCGCGCATTTTGTGGATGTGGGGAAAGAAAAAAGACTACAACTCCCTCCTGTCATCATCAGTCAATATTAAACTACATTTCCTGTGTTGTCCTGTGTAGTTATTGACTGTGGCTTGTGCCCTGTCATTGCCAAGAGATGATACCAGACTAAAACTGATGAGGCTGTTCATTTATGAGTTCAGATAGTTAAATTACTAATTAATTGCTTGTGTTTTGTAAGAACATAAAGAATCATATTGAAATTGCATTGAGTTGAATTAAGTGATCAGGTATAATTAAGTAAATTCTTGCAATTTATATCATTGGCTAAAAAGGTTTTAAGGTCCCTGCCTTATTACGTCTGATTTGAATAGGAAGTCAATGTTCATTTGAAAAGGGTAAGACAGTTATCTGTAACTCCTGACATTTCTAAAGCTTCAAAACACTGTTATTGTTTGCTGCATTGATCAGCATCAGCAGGATGCAAATTCACAAATTCCCTACTTTCCTTGAAAAGGGTGAAGGAGCCATTTATAACAGTGTGTACCATCTCTTAAGCTTTTAAATCAATTGCATTTTATGTTTTCAAGCTTTATTGATTTTTCCAAATGGCTATCATGACTTTGTGTTTGTGCTAATGAAAGGAAATCCTACTTTACTTTTTTTCTGAAGGTCAACAGCTCTGCCAGCGAGTAGCATTTTTATCCTTTTCTTGTCTTTGTTCCTTCCAAGAATGCACCGCTGACACTCACCCTGTCTCTCTCCCACACACACATTGTAATATCTAGAAAGTAAAGTACAATTTTATTCCATCTGACTCTGAATCGTAACACTCTATATCCACAAAAGAGATGTCAGTAGACTATCTTACAAAAAGGATTTTAAGAGGTTCCTTAAACATAGTTTTGTTTTGTGTAGCCTCTCATTTTTCTAACACGCTCACGTGCACACACTTGCAAACGTGTGATAAATCAGACTGAGCTGAGAGTCTGAATGACATATTTCCCCTGTGCCACATCTAAGAGGAGACCATACATCACCTGTGTGTTTGTCCGTCCCTGTGCGTGTGTGTGCATCTGTGCCCTTACGTGTGTGTTGCTGCTTGTGTGGCAGACTACACCGGAAGGAAAATACCAGCAGATCATCAGTGTGGATATCAAATCACTGCGTTTTCCTTTAAATACCAGCACCAGTGTTGGTAATGGATTGGCCACATCACCCAGCATGGTTTTTAAATTATTGATGTTGTTATTAAGTGTAGCTTGAAGTGAACCAGGCTGATAATGCCTTCTCAAGGTATTTACACTTAATGTGGGCATTAAAGTTTTTCGAAGAATTTAAAACTGTGCATTGTATATTTCTCTTGAATGGATATCCCAGCTTCAACAGCGGAGTCTCGCTTTTAGATGGCTCAAATGACAAAGATCCCAAAACTTGTTCAAAGCAGGCCAGAAAACAGATTTTAAGGGTGTTACTTGGCTTACTAGGCTTGTAAATATTTATGGACTTTAATGACAAGGACATATTCCTTTACTGTGGACATTGATATATTTTAGGGCGTATCTCACCATGTTATTAATGGAACAGAAGTCTTAATTATTAATAGCAGCATTATTAACAGCTATGCCGAGTTTCCGATTCTGATTTTAAACATTTATGGAATTATTATTGGTGTGACAGAGCAAGAGCAAGAGATTGATCTCCCTGGGCTTGTGTGTGAGAGAGAGAGAGAGAGAGAGAGAGAGAAGTCTGTTGCTGTACTGAATCTCAGGCCCATGCTTTTATTTTGAAACATGTAAGCTTTATACATGACTTATTAATTTAAACCTTAATATTATACCCAAACGTTCCAAAATGAATGCCATACTCATTATAGGTGTTCCTGATGTAACATTTAAGTAATTAAAGAAAGAAAGCATTTCAGTCGCCAACATGTTTTAGGTACAGAGTCATCTAATGTATCACGCACAAGCACAGACCAGTGCTATGCTATTAGACTATTAATATAACCACGTGAGCCAATCCTAATGGTGTTTAACGACCACAAGGTAGTTAAAAAGTGAAGTCATACAAGTCTGCTTTTGTTATGGCTTACTTGTTTCTCTGAAGCTAATCAATAGCTTCCTCAGTCTGTGCTCATGGAAATATTTGCATAAATGTGTGTGTGTGTGTTTGTGTGAGTGTTGTGTTATGCCTTTGTTTATCATATGTATTTCTTCTTGAGCCCACCCTCTTCCTTTTATGTGGGGTCATAAATCGTATAAAGTACCCTTTGTGTGTGTGTACTTGTGTGCATGCGTCTGTGGACTGAAAATGAATGTTGTGTACATTTTACCACCCTATTCTCCCAGGCCCTCTGTCAGTGAAGTGGAGGGTGAGGTGGCGTGTAGGTGTGTGTGTATGAGACCATATTTGCGTGTGTGTGTGAGGTGCGTATCATCAGGAGCTCCTTGTGACACAAATCATCTCTGCTGTGATGCATAAATGTGAAACAGCACAGCAAAAAAAGCTCAGAATAGTGCAGAGCAGAGCAAAGCAGGAGTAGATTGAACTTTTACTTTTGAAATACAAGTTCTGTTTGAACAAACCTTAAGCCTTTAGCCTTTGTTCCATTTCTCACGTTTAACACTCTCTAATTTCAAATTCATCCAAAGTTTGGAGTGGCCCGAAAGAATGGGATACCACTCATGACGCGTACACATTGGAATCCAACAGTGGACCAGAAACCACATAAAAACACTGATAACAAGTGTTGACAGACATCCACTTTTAATGAGGATTACCACTGTTTTTTGAAGTATTAAGGGTAGCCTTTGATGCAAACTATGTTGTTGAGAAATCTATATTAAAGGGAGCTAGGAGAGGGTCCCTTAGTATTTGGGACACTACTGCTTGCCACAAGCACATGCAATCAGAATGGGGAGGTCAGAGGTTGAGGGCAAGAGGAAAGGGAAGATGTGGGATGTAAATCAATTGGCTATAAATGGGTCTGTTTCTGTCTATGTGATACCCTTGTGATGAGCTGCCAGCTGGCCTAAGGTATTTCTCTGCCTTCTACATTCTGGATTCAATAAAACTAATGAAGAGAATTGTAAAAACCTAACTGCAAAGGAAACATTTGACTTCTTGAGAATAGAAAAACACTAAAGAATGTGTTTTGCTCAGTCATTAAGTGCAATGTGAGCATCTGATTTCACTCTGCTTCAAATCTACTCTGCGCAGTGGATGTTGTGTGTTGCTGCTGACGCAGCTCTCTTTCTCTCCTAGGCTAGAAGACGGAGCACAAACACACTCAGACATAAACACACACACAGACACACACACACTGAGACTAGATTGTGTTTCACTATAATGCATTCTTCTAGAAAGTATACATACATACAATATGTATATATATAAATAGCTTATCTCAATCTAAAGTGTCACTCCCATACCTCCAGTGAAGTTTAAATGAAAAACAGAGAATGTGAAAGACAGGCAGTGCACTATATGTTCAGTCTAGGCATTTTACTTACATTTTATGTTTAAATATTGTCACAAATTTACAGTAACACCTAAAAAGAAATGATATACAGATTCAAAGAAGTTAAACAGTTAAACAAAAGGTAGGACACCAAAGTAGTGGTGGATAAAGGTACTACCAGAAGGACATTTAAACAAAGGCGTGTTTTCTGTTGTCAGAGAACATGCAATAGACATGATTTGAGGTGTGACATGATGTGTTTTCAGCACAGTGCTGCAGCTATTATGGTCATTCACACAGCTCTCTGGTTTTATGGTTTCAAAGAGAGGAGGGGGATTGAAGAGGCAAGAGCAAAATAAGTGAATAAGTTGAAGAAAAAATGGGGATAGAGAATTGTAAACCCGTGTTTTTGAAAGGCCTTTATATTTAGTGTTTTAAAAATATTATAGATTTTCAACTTCATATTGATGTTTTCAGGATAGCAGGCCTATCATTTTGTAGGAATTAATTAGTCTCGAATAATATTATAGCAGGTCCTCTTCAGTGAATTCAGTTAATATTCTAGTAAAAAAAACAAAACAATTAGAAAATGGAATTTCCCTCTGTAAGTCTGCTTGCTAATCTGCTAGCAACTTGAATGCGCCGCATCATTGTCTAGCATTTTGCTAAGCCTTTATGAGCATGCGTCCGGTATGTAATATGGTGTAACTCTGTTTTTCCCCTCTCCACCATCATCACTGCTGAATGTCTGTCGTTTTTTGTTTTTCTTCCTTAGCTAATCTGTTCTTTGTGGGCTGCGTGTGTAGAAACTGACTCACTGAATAGTCAGTCAGAGAGAAACACTTCTGAGGAAGAAGGAAGAAGAATGTCTTTACAAAGACAATTTTGTGTATCGTTTTTTGCATTTATTAGTTTGTGTGTTAAATACGTACTTGAGCTTAGCTAATATGTGATTGTACCTTTATGTTGTGAGTATGGTGATTGGCTCTTGTCTAATAAGTATTTTTTGAGTGTCTTTAGGGTTTGTCGCCTGGACCAAGACCCCTTTTAGGGATGAAGTAGTAAGCTGTAGCCCAGGGATGAGTGAACCCCACTCCCGAGCAGGGTTACCCCTGATTTTACAGGGTCTCCCTCCAAAGTGTTAGAAAGCAGCTCTGCTAGCTCAGATTTAGAGTTAGGGTTAGTACAGAATTGTTAAAAAACTTATTATTGACTGGGGATTTGTAGTTTCAGAGAAACAAATACAAGCATAAATTTAGAACAAACCAATATTAATGTCACATTATGGGTTACATGCTGAGAACTATCAATTCAACACTATTGTGTGACCTCTCAGAAGGCATAGTTTTGTTTACAGACTGCCTTGGAGATGGGGAGAAAGTGTGTTGCTTACTTTTCATAAATCGCCTGATGCGTTTTTCCTCTTCCATCAACTTGTTTCACCAAATTGCACAGTTCTAATGGTGCATATGGGTACATATGTGTAGGATATGACTTTCCACATTTCCATTATGTGTGGGCGTGTGGATATGTGTGTGTGCATGACGCACGAGGGTGCAGAGGGTTCAGCTTTGATATGCTGTATATTTCCTCTGTTGACAGAGAGAAAGAATATTCATATGATTGATGTTTTTGTTGTGTTGCCTTTTGCGAGAGAAGAAGAAATAGATGGAAAAACAGATACAGATGTAGGCAGTCAGGACGATCAAGAGATTGATCTTTGTGTGCGTATGCGTGTAGTGTGTGTGTTCGCATGTACGCACGTGGGTGTGCACGTACACAGGTGGGTCTGTCTAGTCTTTATCTCTGAGTCAAACTTCTGCTGGCTGATGACGGGAAAATGACTGTTCAATAAACAGGTGGTTTCTATCGGCTGGCTCGCCATCAGGACAGCTGGTTGATGGTGATGTCAGTCAAGGTTCTCAGTGTTTTATATTAAATTGAAACTCATGTGATTCAGTTTAAGGTAACCTAAAACTGGTCACCGTCTAGATTCTGTGAATCATTATTGAACACAGTTGCGTCTACATCCTGAAGTGACACTGAATTTACCCTGTTTTGGGGTCCATTCCTGTACCTGTGAGGTCTGAAAACTCTCCATATTCACCTTAGATGTATAAAAGCTTAATTGACCCCAGTTGCGTTTTTGTTTTTCAGAATGGTCTAAATGCTTATTTTTTCTTTCTGTGTGTGCGTTTGTGTGTGTGGCAGTGTGGACAGGATCCAGCAGCTAAGAAGAGAATACCAACAGGCAAGGAGAGAAGGAATGGTGCCGCCTTATGAAGAACTGGACCCACGACGCAGAGGACATGAAAACGACGCACACAGGGTGAGGAGCTCTGACGCACACATACACACACATATACGCATGGAAAAGCAAGTCCACAGACGTGCAGGTGAGGGTAAATAGCCTCATAATTTCTTAGTCTGACGCATTTTCTCACCTCGCGCTGGTTCAGTCTTTCATCAGTCTGTTCCTGAGATAACCATGTGATCACCGTGTGCTTATGTATACACACCAGCATCTCTGTACAGTGCGTGTTGGTGCACTGAGTATTTGTGAGGTTTCTTATTCCCTATCAGCTATCAGAATGATCGCTGCCTTTATAGCGTTTGTCGAGTGATCAAGGCCCTTTAGCTGTCAGTCACAAGGTACTCTTTGACGTGAATGGCTCCTGCAGGCATTGAGCCGATAGAACTGATATGATCCACTTTTCACAGAGGATGAGACACAGAGGAGATAAGTAGAGGTTTTACTCGCTTGTCATCCTGCAGCTACCGTTTTTCAAATCATAATCGCAGATCCACTTCTGAGCTCAGACTGCCTGAGTCATGCTGGAAGAAGCCCAAGAACACGTCTGTGGGACCGTAATAACGGGTGAATTATTAATGTGTTAACAAGAAATCACCTTCCACACTGGTACCAGGTCTCAACCTGCAGTGACTTTGTTTGCTGCCGTTGCTAAGCAAATTGAAGTACTGCTAGGTTTTATTTTTAGAATTCTGACAGTGCCATTATTTTGCCATATGTCTTTGTCAATCAGACGCTGACAATATGTTTCTTCTTCTTTGCTGCTGTCCATGTTTTCTTTTACTTTAGCTGTTCATACCATGTATCAAGGCTAATGTTAATAGTTTGTTTCCTTTCCTTTCCATTTCAAATGTTAACAGTTTAGCGCGAGACTTGTGGCTCTGCCAAACCATTTGTACCACTGTTGACTTTTTCAGACACTGTTTATGCATACAAAGCTTTTATTTGTCCGTTAACATTTAAACATGGGTAAAAGAACCTTCTGAAACTGAGAGTTGACGTCATGGAAAATCTAGAATATTTATTAGTTATTGTCAGTGAATATTAAAACTCTGTAGGGATACACAGTAATGCAGGCGACTTCAGGCTCCTTATTTGGACAAAGAACAACCTTTTATTGTTTTTCCCTTTTAAAAAACCATCCAGTTAACAAAAACAAATCTTAATCAGTGCTCTCTCAGGGACGCAGTAAAGGTATCATTGAGTACAGTTTGTCTTTTCAGAACACACATGGTGCCAGGTCTCTTTAAGTTTCACTTTAAAAGCAACTCTACTTGCTGTAAAGTCAGGTGCCGACTGAATTTCACCTTGCCTCTTCTTGTCACTGTGACATTTAAGCTTCTGTGGCTTTTGGAGGAAAAAAGAAAATCACCCTGAGTGGCTGAAATGAGTTCTTCGCGATGGAGCTAAAATTAATCTGCTATGACAAATGGACAGGTTTATTGCAGCACATCGCAGTTTAACCACTGCACCATGATCCCTCAGTCAGAAGCTTCACTTCTCTGTATCAGGATACTGTCAAACCTCATCATGGTGCGGTTAAAAGAAGAATACAAAATAAAGTTCTTTATTGAGTAATGAATTAATGAATTTTTGCATCACGGGTGGTATTTGTCTACACTGTGTTGGCAAGCACCTCCAGGCTTTTACATGCTGAGGAGGAGACCCTTCATAAGAACTAGGCTTTGTGTGTGTGTTACATTAATGTGCATTACTGCGTTATGCCACAACAGCATTTTGCATCGAGTCAGCATACTATCACTGCAGCCATTAGTATTCCTAACCTTCCATCTATGGAGTGTTAGTAACATCAGAGTTTTTTATATTTGGTTATTTTCGAATGGCGTACACTAATACATGAAAACAAGTCAGAGGCAGATTTTTTTTAAAAAGCAGAGCATAATGGCATTAAAGGACGAGGCTTGGTCACCACTGGNGTATTTGTCTACACTGTGTTGGCAAGCACCTCCAGGCTTTTACATGCTGAGGAGGAGACCCTTCATAAGAAGTAGGCTTTGTGTGTGTGTTACATTAATGTGCATTACTGCGTTATGCCACAACAGCATTTTGCATCGAGTCAGCATACTATCACTGCAGCCATTAGTATTCCTAACCTTCCATCTATGGAGTGTTAGTAACATCAGAGTTTTTTATATTTGGTTATTTTCGAATGGCGTACACTAATACATGAAAACAAGTCAGAGGCAGATTTTTTTTAAAAAGCAGAGCATAATGGCATTAAAGGACGAGGCTTGGTCACCACTGGTCTTTAGCCCCGACTGTATAATAGCTTAAAGGGCACTGCTGGAGGATCTCAGACTTAACAGTTCAATAATGTCGCCAGGTGCAAGGCCATGCAGTGCTCTAAAAGTTAGTAATACAATTTTAAAATCAATTCTAAAAGAGGCTCCAATGGGTTTAATTTTATCCCATCATGTAGTTTCAGTAAAAAAGCCTTGCAGCCTTGATGTTTAACAGTCTTAGTGTCTTTAAAAGTGAACATATGTTTGATTTTTTTTAAATGTTCTTAACAACAGTTCAGTGATTAAAGTTTAAGTTGGAATCAGCAACATTTGACTGATTGATAATCAATTAACAAGTCAGGTCAGGTCAAACAAAAATGTTTCATTTTTTTGCTTGTCTATTGTGTTATGTGATACTAAAATTTATATCTTTGGGTTTTGGACTATTTGTTCGACTTAACGTTGGGTTTCCATGATATTGTGATGAGCAATTTTGTTGACCAGACGATTAATCAAGAAAATAATCTGCAGATTAATTGATAATGAAAGTAAACAAAAAGTTGCAGCCCTACTCAGTAGTTTATTAAAATGTATTTTGGGTTCTGGGGTGCACTGAAGTGGTTTGTGTAACAAAATACTGAAATCACCATTGAATGATTCAGAAATGTAGTGCCTTTGACATTGTATCCACACAGTGTGTTTATCCAAAGTTATACCTGGCCCACTTTAATTCAGATCTTAAAGTCATTTGGTTTGTGACCAGCCAGGGGCAATCTCCTTTCCCCTGCGATCGATAGCCACACATTACACCGTTCTCTGCCTCCAAATGAGAAAACTTTGTTGTTGTTTATAAAGCAGAGAGGGAGAGCAATTAGCATGCTTCAGAGGTGGAAATTAAGTTTGAAGTTTGAAAGTTGAAAAAAGGAAAAAAAATCAAAAGAAAAACGGAGCAGTAGCAGTTGCCACAGTGCCTAACAAGCCCCTCTCATTAAGGATGATGCATTTATTAATTAAAGCAGAGCCGATTATTTACCTGACTGGCTTTCTGTGGGAAGGGTAGAGGGAGAAGTAATGGTTATGGAGGTGAGCCGACGGCAAACTAATTCAATTTCACTTTTATTGGTTTGTTTGTTTGTCCTTAAGACGTTTTTATTTTTTGTATAGGATTTGCTGAATGACTATGAAAAGTAAAAGCAATGGAAACTTAAGCGTCGAGGAGAGAGTGAGACAAAAAAAGAGAGAGAGGGCAGAAAGGGGGAGAGGGAGTTCCTCTTGCAAGGTTGCCACAGTATACTGGGTGTTTTTTTTTTCCCTATGGCTCCATTACCATCTCATTGATTCATGGTTATGGGTTAGCTGTCTCTGCTAGCAAAATTATGTTTGCCTAAAAACAATTATCAAGCAACAAAAGCCACACCACAAGTTTGTTTCCAAGTGAGTGCATTGTGTGCTTGTGGGTGGGTGTGTGTATTTTGGAAGACAACAACAGACTTTCTCCCTGAGGAGAGGGGAACTAAATCAACAGGGCGCTGTTGCTGTTGTCACATACACACACATTCACGCACAGTCCTACACAGAGGGTATGGAAGCCAATTGTTATAGTGGGCGGTGTGACACAGCCTTTATTATGGGATTTAATTATAATGAAAAGCTTTCATCTAGTTTGTCCTGTACTTTGGGCTTAAATATGTGTGTTCATTTACTGTGCAGTTAGTCATTTAATTGCTAATGGCATTTTGTAGTGTGATGCAAAATGAAATAATATGAAAGCCTCAGATTTAGAACATACCGAGGTGGTGCTGCTGTCTGATGACTGTGCTGTTTAATTTGGATTCATCTCTAAACTCGTGTTTATCCTGAGAGGGTCCTACTTTTTGCACCTGTTTTTGTCATGAGATTAAAGATATAATCTCAAAGATTTTCATTTAAATAAATGTCTGTTAAGTCACTATCTATCGCCAAATGATGCAACACAATAGCGATTGAGCCTATGGCCCACTGATGAAAGCCCTTACATTTGCAGTATTACGACCCGGGGGTTGGGAGCGACTTTCCTGGAAAAATGACAAGCGGCACACAGTTAGTTTAGTTAGTTTAACAAGAGTTTTAACGCAACAGACTCGCTCTTCAACTCACCTGTGTGTGAAGCAGCGTACTGTTTTTCTCTTTTCTCTTTTCTCTTTTCTTCTCTCTTTGTCTCTGCTAGGGTTGTGAGTAAAGCATTATTATGGCCGACCAAACAAAGAAAAGGTCGATGACTACAGACAAGGAAAGTGAAACTGAAACTTAAGTGAGGTCCAAAAACAGACCTGCGATTACCAATTATTGCCATACTGTAGGTGCCGTGAAAGACAACGCAATGAAAATCTTCGAGATTACAACTTTAAGGTCTAGGAAAAGTGTGAATTTTTTTAATGTAAAATGAATAAACAAATATTCCCAGCCACAGACCTTCCCCCTCCATGCATCTTAATAATGTTGTTTCACTGTGTTTTCACTGTATTTTAAGGGGAATGCCACAACTAGAAACTCAGCGGTGAAATGCCCAAGTCTGCTCGGGCTGTATCTTGCTGCCATCAGAGATTAAAATGTCTTCACTTAACCATAGATCAGAGAGACTTGTTCATATGTACAGTGTTAATGAAACAGTCACAAGCTGTTGATTATATTGATTTGTATTACAGTAACCTGTATTCTTGCATTTGGTGACATCCTGCTTTGGTGACAACTCGTGGCCATGAGTCAAAGGCTTGGACAGCATTAGATACTGATTCAGACTGCTTATCTCCATTCTGTCTTTTTTGTCCATTTTCTAAATTTGCCCCTGACAATAGTTGAGCGCAGATCTGAGTAAGACGAGTCATTTAGCTGCCTAAGTCCCAGTCAAAAACCACCCCCACAACTATCGGCAAACAAGAACAAATGTGTCAGCTTGTCTGGCGAGTGAAAGTGTTTTATTCCAATTCCAACCAATAGGAGTCAAAGTTAGGACAAGACAGGGATTCATCTGTTATTCTGTCACTATAATTCACATCCTTATCTTTGTCTTCCTGTCTATGTCCTCCTTCTAATTCCTGTTATTTAGAAATTTGCTCATGTTTACTGCTTGAAAACGAAAGCTGAGTGGTGGTGGTGTCAGCCGACCATGAAGCTAATGTTTTAATTTCTTCAACGTTCTTGTATTTGTGCAGACCATAAGAAATATTCCACCTGAGTGAAATATGTTTTTACGTAGGGGAGATGGTGGACAGCTAAATTCTTGATAAACGTTGCTTTTTATTCAGAATATATTTAGCTAACCTTATGGGCAAATTATTCATGTTTTATCACCTTGCCTTACAGTTTGTTTAGTCAGCATAAGAAGCTATTTCCAGTCAGCTGGAAAAGCGGGAAACATTTAGCTTTCTCCACCCTTGAGGAGTTATGATTAAGACAGGAAACAGCACATTTTGTCATCTACCTATCTGCTCTCCTCCCTCCCGATATCTGTTATTGTTTTAGTTTGAGTCCTTGTCTTTTCCTTCCTTTTGTCCATCATCTGCCTCCTCTTCCCTCAGGTTCTCCTGACCTCTTAGCATCTCACATGTGCACATAATCTGTAACACACACGTGCACGTTTATCTTACAAAAGGATTCATGGGGGAAAAAAAGGAAAATAAACAACAAGCAATTAGAAACTATGCAATGCTCTTCTCCAAATTGTAGAAAACCTCCCCAAAGTCAGTCAGATTGATCAACTTTGTGATTGTGTTCATGGTTAAGACACACCTAGTCATACACAGTCAGTAAGGTTCCTGTCAGTCAGGTGGTCAGTCCTGTGCGCTACACTGGTTATTTTAATGCCTTCTCACAAACATAAGTGCACCCAAAGTGGACTTCGACCTACAACGCACAGGAGGAGAGAAGCTTGTAAATTTTCCTCTACTTAGAAGCCCCCAAAAGTCCTTTCACTGGCTTGCAATTCAGTGTCACTCTGCAGTTCAATTATTTCCATGTGCACACCATTTGGTAAAAGAAATGCATCCTGAAACTTGACAGATTCAGCCCCAGTGTCATTGAAAATGAAAATGAAAATGAAAATGCCTGTCGAATTCTGCTGCCACTTTATCCAAATGGACACAGAATTGTTCAGCATGAGCTTTTCTCACATTCCCTGCCAGTCTCTCCAGGTTTTGGGAAGTGTGTCCCTTTTCGAAATTGAGACGTCCACAGACCCACTTTGGCATGAAAGGCAATAGCGATGTGTGCCGCGTTTATGTCTTTATCCTGGAATTCAGAGTTGAGCTCATTCAGCCCTCCTCTGATGACATCTCGGTCCTCCGTGTCACAGTTCTGGGTCAACTGGTTCACTTGCATTTTTGGTGTCATGTTTGTTTTGACCTCTTCACCAGCTCTCCATTGGTGAACGGTTTACAATGAAGGAGGCCTCTGTTGTAGCATTATTCTTGTCTGTGGGTTTGGTAAAGAGCAACTGTTAGGACTTTTTGCTTACTAACTTTGCTGGAGTGCAGAGTGGGTAATCCGCTTTGAATTTTGGGTGGTTTCGTGGTGTGATGGCGTTCAGGTTACCTTTTTTTTGGCAGAGCAGCAGGTTGGTGACAAATAACACAGATTAGCCTGTCTTTGATCAAGGTGAGCAAAATTTCCTGTTTCCATTCAGAATGGGGGATGTTTCGCCTTTTATTATGAAATCTCTTAACAGTTTTGGTTTTCCAGCTAATCCTGGCTGTGTGTGTTGCTATGCCGACCCATGGCAGCTTCAAGATTGTATTTTGATCAAACCATCAGAAGATTTGCTCTAACATTTCCACATTGACTCGATCAACAAGATGTATTTGTTCTTCAATTCTGATCTGTGAAAATGAATACATTACCTTTTGGACTGTACATAACTATAATATATTATATACATTCAAATTTATCATTTAACAGTTTCAAGTATGATGATGATGTCTCATAATGTGTGGAAATGATTTACTGCACATGTAAATTACACAGACTGTTAGAATGTGCATAGATGTGTTGAAAAAACATATTCTATATAACATGTGTGAGGTAATTAGTGTGTGATAGTGGTAAATATTTATTACTGTATTTTGATCCAAATAATACTAAAGAATCCTTTAAACCAAAAATCTAAATCATTAGCAGGACAGCACTCTAATGAAGTAATTAGTATTATGCTAGGTGATATAATGAAGTGTAATGTATTTATTTATGTTATACAGCACACCTGTGCGGTCCTCAGTATGCCAGTTTGCATACTAAAGAAGGATGTCTGCTCCAAAAATCAGTGCATGAATAAATCATTTAATTGGACTGTTGATTTTTTTTTTTTTCATCCATTTATCCATCTGTTTTCTGTATACGCTAATACAATTCAGCCTCAGGGGGCCTGGAGCCTATCCCAGCATGCACTGGGCGAGAGGGGAGGTATAGCCATGCCAGTTCACCAGTTTATCAAAAGGCTAACACATACTTAGACAGAATAATAAATTCATTCTCATATTCTTACCTACAGGGAATTTCCATTTGATTTCATCTGCATATCTGTGGACTGTGGGAAGAAGCCCACACAGGAACAGGGAGAACATGCAAACTCTGCACAGAAAGATCTTAGTGGGCCGGCCCACAGATCACAAGTCTCAGAATTGGGATTTGTGGGTTTGGAAAAATAAAACTTCACTGTCTGAATTTTTTCCCCATCCACTCCTGATACTGTACGGATGTGTGTGCGCATGTGTTTCTGTGTGTTCAGCCAGCTGTTCCCCGCAGTCCTTTATTTTTTCCAGTCGATACAATGTTCTCTCCGTCTAATGAAGCTTTGAAATCAGACTGAACAGTATCCAACCCGACAGTCAGAAGGTTTTTATTTACTAATTTGATTTTCCGTTTCTCCTTCACCCACATAAAGACACACACACATGCAGTGCTTGTGCGAAGGAATAAGTTTAGAGCCTGGCAATAGGTCAAGTCCCTCAGTCATGTTCATGTCCATAAAAATGATTTAATTTGAATGAAAATAAACTAACTACTGTCATTCTGGTGTCAAACACTATATTCGTGGGTTATTTGTGTTTTAGTTCCTACACAAAGGCAGGGCAAGGTCATTGTTTTGTTACTAAACTGCTCTGCCATGAACTTAGTATAGATGAGTTAAACTTGGAAGAACTGCACCGTGCTCTTTAGCCTATAAAATTTTAGTGTTGCTCAGCCGTTACACCAGAAAATTAAGGTTTGTTGTTTGTCAGCTTAGCTCAGCGTTTGAGTCGAGCAAAGCAGCAACCTTTGTATGTATATGTATTATATATGTATTATAGATAGATGGCTGGATTTGACTTTTCTACATTGAACATATACACGTATACATACATTGTTACTGATATAGAAGTTATCCTCGGCACCGTAGTCTTTCATTCAGTTGTACTTTGGGTTGCACCCAAAAAAAATGGAATTGTAGCTTCAGTAGCAGCCCTTTCTTCTTTGCTTTCCTCTGAAGATAATCATGGGCATGCAACATTACAAGCAGGGGTCACTATTGCCTTCAACAAGTCTAGGGAAACATATGGAATAAATTCAGTTTGGTTGTTATTGGCAGCGAAGATCAAAAATGGCAAAACACTCCTGGACATAAAACTGGCAGCATTGCTCATCTGTGCCGCCTCCGAATGTTGCCCATGCATGGTTATAAGAGGATCTTGTATCACATCCTGTTGATCAAGACTGAATTCCCTGTACTGAAAGAACTATGTCCGGTCCTGTACTGTATGTGTTAGGGTGTCTGCCTCTGCTTTTATGTGTATTCATTTTGTAGTGTTTGTGTGTGTTTCTGAATTTCTCTTTGTCTTTTGGTTCAAGGTTCCAGTCCTCTGAACTGGGTCCAGTATTCTCTCTAACCTTGTCACTGTTACCATCCAGAGACAGGCACACCATTGTCTGATTCACAATAGAATTTGGGAAACTCCCAGCATGTGATTCCCATAACCTTTCTTATTTTTATCTGACTTTTTTTTGCCCCTTTTAAAGTCACTTTCATCCATTTGTCTTGACACCTTCATGTGTACAGTGTACAAAACAAAAATGTTTTACATAAAAGCTTAACATTATTCTTATTATTCACAGTATTATTCAGTTCAGTCAAAATTCACCTTTGAAAATATGTTGCATTTGTTGGTAATTTAGCCCATCTTACATTTTAAAGACTTGACACCACCTTTGAAAAACACCGCCTCAGACAAAGTTTAAATAGGTCAGAAATACTGGAACAGTGACAGTGAGTGCTGACCTGGGCAAAGACAGAGAGCCTTTTCACAATGATAACACAATTTATTGCCACGATCTGTGTGTGTGTGGGTACATTAGTCATGAGTATCATCCGCTGAGACCCATGACTAACAATGAACACAGTTTTTCCGTCCTCTAGAAGCAGAATAAAACAGTGCCACTGTACAGAATATCTTCCTATTTGGAGTGCAAGGTGAATTAAGGTCAGATATCAGATTCTTCAGGGCATACTTTTTTCCCAATATTTCTCACTTTTTGTTTACCGACAAGATTTGTATCCTGTGAAAGAATCAACTGGTCTCATTGTGTTGCTTATATTTCAGTGAAAAAGTTTTAATAGACCCACTGTACACTACCTACTCAGCACCAAATGGCGGACAGACACAGTCAGTGACTAGCTGGTGAATGTAGGGGAATATTTAGCAGCGAAAGAGCCAGATTTTTCACTGAGGAGTTGGTGGAGACCAAAAACAGAGTAAACTTACATTCACCAGATGGCCAGAAGCAAGACTCCAAATCAGTGATAATGTAGCTCCGTAACTGCTGGATGTATAACTAGCCAACTGTTCAAAGATTAGTTATTTCAGGTTTAAGTACTATCATGACGGGATGTCCAAGGACTTCCTGCCATTTATAATATTAAGAGTTACCAAAATATGAACGAATATTATGAATTAATATTTTTTTAACTCTTGTAGGGCAGGAAGTGTTTGCTGTAAAATAAGAGCGTGGCCATTACATGATGTACAATTAATGGTCTCCATATTTAGCAAAAGATCATTCCTGTCACATGCAAGTAAACTCGCATTCATATTCTGCACATATACTGTACAGTGCAGTTCGTATATGGTGCAAATA
Organism: Oplegnathus fasciatus; assembly: GCA_003416845.1. Taxonomy (NCBI): domain Eukaryota; kingdom Metazoa; phylum Chordata; class Actinopteri; order Centrarchiformes; family Oplegnathidae; genus Oplegnathus; species Oplegnathus fasciatus. The sequence goes on along the minus strand of NTHP01000419.1, from coordinate 300,203 downwards.
TTAAAACAGTGACATGATTTTCATTGATTTAGCTCAAACGTTTCACAGGGAAAAAACAACTAAAAAGCTGAAGTGTTGACTTTAAGCTTAAAGTCTGTTTGAGTGTGTTCTCATCTGCTTTGTATTGGGTGAACAGTGTAGAATAAGTAGCCTCTTTTAAACATGGTCCCGCAGTGTTAGGGCAGTGCAGCAGGATAGTGACACATACACAAGCTAACCGAGCATTGTTTTGTCAGTGAAGTTTTCTTCATTGGCAAAGTCAGTCACCTGGCCTCAGTCCAACTCAGCATGTGTTTCACTTACTGAAAACCAAACTAATAATACCCAAAACAACCAAGAACTGAAAAAGGCGGCAGTACAGGATTAGTATAGCATCAACAAGGATGTTACCAAGAGTCTGCTGATATCTACAGTATGTGTCGTAGATGTCAGCCACACATAAACTACAAGGGATTTAAGTTTATTTAAGTGTAAATATTTAAGTTGCTTTGTTTACTACATATAAAAGGGCTTTGATTCTTGCACTTTTGGTGCATATGCAAGCCAACACAACAAAACATGTGTCGCTGTCCTTACGACCTTCTGATCCTGCTGGTGGTAGTTGGTAGTGCGCATAAATCTTCCTTTACAGGGAATAATTCCAGTAACAGGTTCTGCTTTGATGAAACCTGTCATTACAGTGCTATAAATTCCGGCCTGGGAAGACAAAACCATTTTGTCCTCCCTCTTTCCACACTTTCACTCTCACACACACACACACACACACACACACACACACACACACTCACACACACACACGACCCTTTCCTTCATAACCTCGAAACTGTTCACGTGATTTTAGCCATTATAAAATAGAAATAGCCACGCTACCTTGGGTGTTTTATAGGTGGACAGGCAGGGGATCGAACCCCAACTCTCTATTAGTAGAGAGGGACAGCAGTAAACCTTGTAGCTGAGTGTAGCTCTTTGTTATAACAGACAGGGTTAAGAGAGCTGTTTGTGCTCTACATAAAAACTGTTTTTCGACTGTTCCTCTCGATCCATTCTCTCTCTCGCTCTTCATTTTAGTCTAGTTTTCCATCATATTCCGTTTGGTTCGTGTTCTTTCAGCATTTTATCTCTCTCTAAACCTCTCTTGTTTCCCATTTCTCCCTCTCCAATAAGAGGTGCATCATTATTTTTCTATTAAATATGACATTGGGGAATAAAATGCTGTTGTGGTTTGGTTGAGATGATTGATAGGTCCATCCATTTGTACATACTATATCCTCCAGTCACAGAGTTCAAGCACTTAGACACAGAGTACAATGGAAAGATTGAAATAAAAGCAAACCTCATGCTTGTACCATACATTGAAATAAAGTATGTAGTCGGAGCAAGTGCAATGAGAAAAGCTGAATATGAGAAAAAAAGAGAGAGAAGGAAAAAAAAGCAAAGAGTTTCGTTCTTCAGCATGCCGACTGTACCAAGTAAGGCCATATTTCTACAGTCTCCATTATTAATGCCAGCTCTGGGTGACCATAAATCCACTGGAATATACTGTACCACATCACCCAATCACCAGAGACTGCACTGCTGGCAGCAGACACACACACACACACACACACACACAGACACACACACACACTGGCAGACTTGCATTTCTAATCTGATGATTTGAAGGGGATGCATTTCAAAGCGGTCTAATATGTCATTTTTTGCTCAATCAGCATACACACACAAACACACAAAATCACATACATACACACAGAAAACAAAGCACAAGTTTAAACACATACAGCACTTAAAACACACATGCATATTCACACACTCACACATACACTGCCAAGTCCAAACACTAAACCACAGGTTTTCTCATGGAAAAACACATTAGTGCTGCTAAAAGTCGGATCATATTCTCCGTGTTTCTCTCGCTCTGTCTGAATGCAGCCTCAGTGTAATGAACTTATATTTAACTGCGGCTCAATTGTATGAGAGAGACTTTTCAGCTGGGAGGACTTTCCTTGTGCTAAGCGTTTTTGCAGAAAGGGCCCTTTATTTACTTTGTTGACAGATTCGACTAAGAATTGAATCGCATTGCAAATTTTACCCATTGCACAAATTGGATAAGGTTTAGTGTTTGGCATCTCTGGAGACTTCCAGTGTAAATTTATCATCTGACAAATCAGCAGTATTCCAGAAACGGCATGGCAAGACCTGCACCCCCTTGTTGGCTTCAGTGAATACAAGAATGACTAACTGGATAAAGTGAATGCTAATAAAGACGATATGTCAGACTGTTTTTGAGCAGATATCTGAATGACTAAGTTAAGCTGGTTTGCAAAGGTTATGCGGCACAGGAGTGACACAGACAGCATCGCCCCATGAAACGCACACACACATTAGCATGCAAACGCGTGATCACGCACACGCATCTGCAGACAAATGCATACTTTGCAGTCAGACAGTGGTGTTTCCTGTGTGATCATGGGATTGAACCCGATGGTGTTACTCACTCTGGCCTTATAAGGACAAGTAGAGCGTTGGAACGGTACAAATGTGCTGAATCTAATGGAACAGAAAGGAAACTAGGCTTACGCTGAAGGTCCAGAACAACTGCGAGACGGAGAGAAGGAGGGATCAGGACAGAGAATATAAGACGGGAGAGGGGAAAATACAAAGCATTCCGATATTCTTTCCTTTTTAGTGTGCAGCATTTATTTCAGCAAAGCTTTACTGTACATCTGACAAAGTTTCTTCAAGTGAAAATGTTCTGCATAGCATGAGAGTTAGGGAAGAACTCATTTACTGTGAATAATCCTAAACCTTCTTCCATGTCTTTTATTATTGCCTTTACTGCTTTCTTCACCTCCCTACCTCCCCTCTTTCATCTATATCCCACTGCTCTATCTGTGTGTTGATGTATGTGAGGACGCCCAGCAGCATGTCAGGAGGTTGTAATCCCCAAGTCAGACAAGATGGGATCAGTGCCGACTCGGTGGACCCAGACACATAGCTGCGTCTACTGGGACTAGCGCAGACACACTCAGACACACGCTACAGATATGATATACGTCCTCTCACTGTCTCAGTCAATAATGGAGATGCTCTCATGCTCAGACATTTATTGTACCTCCGTCTCTCCTACATTCTCATTCAGTCTCTTTTCAGTCCCCATGGACCACTGCACGATTGAGCTAAACTCTCTCTCTCTCTCTCTCTCTCTCTCTCTCTCTCTCTCTCTCTCTCTCTCAAACACTCACACACACACACACACTCAGTCATGAGGTAATCTTCAGCAAGGTTCGGTGGGTATGACCGACTGGAGCAATTAACGACTGACTCATCGTCAGAGATTTGGAGCCATTAACAGTTAAATCATTCACACCGACTGACCGAGTAAGATAGTGTGTGTGTGGGTGTGTGTGGGTGTACGCATTAATGTGTGTGCTGGAGTGGGGCGGTGTAATGGTACATGCAGTAACTGAGAAAGTTTAGAGAAATCTCAAAAGTGATTCCAGTTTGAAGAATACTCAGAACCCTGTGAACGCTGCTTCCAGAAGAGGATCATTATACTGTGTGTGTGTGTGTGTGTGTGTGTGTGTGTGTGTGTGTGTGTGTATGTAGTGAGGAGTTAACTTCAGGCTCATATGAAAGCAGCTCGAGCCACTGCGGAACATCAAGCCAAATGCATAACCATTTTGAGTCAGACTGGTCTTAGCCAAGTCGCACAGCCTCTGTTTGATTTGGATGGAGAACAGTAGAAGCAAACCTGGTGCTGATAGAAATCCCCTTACACACACACACTCACTCTCTCTCTCTCTCTATCTCTCTGTCACACACACACACACACACACACACACATAGTATCCAAGCATGTATAAATACCTAAAACAACACAAAGCTGACCTACAGTAAGCAAGCTTCTGTCACCCTCTTGGAACAATAAAACTCACCACAATGATGGAATTGCAGCGGTCCCTTACAAACATTTGATCCAGAAAAGTTTACATCTAATAGTCTACCATGTTCTTTTCTCACCAACGTATGGAAAGTCTAACCGCAGAGTTCTGCTCCTTTTTAGGATCAGAAATAGATGTTTATCTAACAAGTGAAAATGTTGTGGGGTAAATGTCTGAATGAAAATGTATCTTCTTATAGAAATAAGCATGGTTTCCTTCCTTTTTTACTTGATACAAAGTGCAAATGTAAAATTCACCATGTTAATTTCAAATTAGTGCAATCAAATGTGGTTAACAACTGTCATTATCTTTTCAATGAATCCCTTAATTGTTTTGTCCATAAGATGTCCATCACAATTTCACAGAGCTCAAGGAGACATGTTTAAATGTCTTGTTTTGTTTGACCAACAGTCTAAAACCCCAAAGAGATTCAGTTTACTCTCATGTATGACAAAGAAAAGCAGCAAACCCTCACATTTGAGGAGCTTGAACCAGAGAAATGTTTTGCATTTCTGCTTGAAAAGTTACTCAAGTGATTATTTGATCACTGATTATTTGTCTTAATAGTTGCCAATTACTTTACCTTGATCAACTAATCAATGAATCTGCTAATTGTATCAGCTGTGGTCGTGGCCTAGAGTTAAGTTAGTTTGCCACTGTCGATCCCTTGTACACAAGGTGCTCATCACTGCCTATAATTCTGTGACCTCAGGATTAATTTGGTGACCTACTGGTGACCTACAGTGACAGAATACAAAAGGTCATGTGAGAGGGAAGAGGGGGATGAAAGAAAGATGAGATGGGAGTTAATTTGAGGAAATGAGACAGCAAATGGAGAGAGAATTCATGAAGTGAAAATGAGCGGGGAGGGTAAATGGAGAAAAAACATACAGGAGTAAAGTCAACAAATGAGAGAACTGTTGAGGGTCAGAGATGGACTGAAAAGTTCAAAAGAGGCAGGAAGAATGAGGTGATGAGGTAGATAAAATCAAGAAAGAAATATAGACGGGGGGATGGAGGGGGCGAAGTGGAAAAGCATGAGTGAGGCGGTTAGATGGAGGGAGAGAGAGAAAGACTGAAAAGGGAGAGTTATGCGTTGGGTCATTATGGAGGAATGTTAATATGATTAGTGAATGACTCTGACCTCGCTGTCTGGAACTGGTGCCTGGCTGGTCTGATGACCGCTGAACGTCTGTTACACACACACACACACACACACACACACACACTAGAATAAAAGGATGAGAACATACATCAGACATATATACCAGAACAGACACACAAACACACACACACACAGTGTATGCAAGAATGAATACATGCTCTCACATTAATTCAGAAGTACGGAAGCATGTCTGAATACACATATTTTCTCTTAAACACAGACACACACAGACTCCCTCTCCGGCATGTGTGATTTGTGTCCTCTTTCTGCCAGCAGGGCAGAATGAGTCAACATGTCATGACTTATTATCTGTTTTTAACATGCATGATTCCCTACAGTCTGGCCCCATAAAGTTTGGGTCAAGACCCAGAACTGTTCATGGATCTGTGGTTGTTAGGTCCCCACATGACTACTTCGGTAATTTGTTTGCCTGTTGAGTCCCAGGGTTAGAGACAAAATTTATCATGCAGGCCCTGACATCAAAAACCGAAGAAGCTTTTAGTCCATGATTTAAATCCCTGGATGTGAGCCACTAACCCTGTTTAAGTTTACTGTGGTCTACTAGCATTGGAGACATGGAGTTACAGTTGTTGCACACCACAAGAAGAGGTTTTTACTTCTTTTCATTGTCTTTTAAGAAGTAATAACCTCTGCCTAATGTCCATGCTTCTTTTCCCATTCCTCTCTTGCAGTATTACATCCAATCCACTGACAAAAAAAGCAAAAAAAAAATAGTCCATGGGCCCTATTTTAATCATCTAAGCGCAGTGACAAGTGCAAAGCGGAAGGTTTTGGGCGCACAGACTGTGTGGGCATCTCCAAGCACACCTGCTATTTTGTTACACGTATGTGCGGCAGCGCAAAGTGCAAAAGGGCGTGCTGAAGTGGAATATAAATGGGAGGGTGTGGTGACTAATAAATTCACTCTCAGCCAGTTACATCACTGGTCTCATAGCTCTAAAACAGCTGAGACAGTCACAGGAAGCATGAGAACAACAGCTCAACAAATGGAAAGATGCTCCTTCAGGAAATCATATTGTTGATAACCACGTCAGTCCGACACTACTTCTGTTGTAATTTTACTGTGTCTCACGTCATAGATGGTCACAGCGTTTGCACCGTTATGCATTTCAAGAATAAAACTTCCCCAATCAGAGGCTGCAGATTTATCAACACATCTGTCCTGCTGCCTTCAGGTGACTGCAGGGATTCAATGAACTGAATATGAGAAGCTTTTCATACAGTATATAACAGCTGTGGAAAACGGATACTGAAAGGATCACTCATATTAATTTATGAATAAATGTAGACTGATTTACAGATGCTCCTTCTGCCAATTTAAATGCATCAACTGGCTGGGGAGTGTTCAATTAAAATGTTTGATTTACATTTTAAGCATTGTTCCATTATTGCTGTGCATTTTCTCCAAAGTATTTAGTTTGCCCCTGAGAAGCCTATTCTCAGTGCAAAGTCTGGGGCCCAGTTTCCACCAAAATGCCAACAACGTGCTTTGGTTTCCTCCTTGGCAACTTTGAATTGCCCGTAGGTGTGAGTGAGAGTGTGAATAGTTGTCTGGGCTATATGTGTTAGCCCTGTGATAGACCCTGTCCAGGGTGTACCCCGCCTCACGACTAATGTGAGCTGGGACAGGCTCCAGCTCAAACGCGTTTCATTAAAATTATATTTAGGTTTAGAAATATACAGTATGTGGGAACAGCATCAGACTTAGTAGTAGTAAAGTAAGTAGTAAAAAAAAAAGATACAGTATATATATGGTTAATTTTTAAAAATGAAAACAGTCATAAAACTACACAATGTTAAAGCTGACTTTTATCCAAGAACAAGCCCACAAGTGATGACCTTTGATTCTTTTGTGTCAAGTGACCACCCGTCGTCTATATGTGTCTCAACAAGGGCATGTACAGTACACATTTTTCAACACACATAAACACAATGGCCATTGCTCCCAGAGATCCAAGCACTGCATGTGTTTTCTTCTGGTTCTTAAGCATATTCAGCAATGGGCCATATCAATATCACATGCAGAAATAGAAATTATCCTTTAATCTAGCGTGAAAGCCTCTCTTGTAGCAGCGCTGTTGGCAGAAATGGTTGGAATAATACAGTTTACTGTGTAGAGGTCACATTCTCGGAAAACCTATTTGTGGTTGTAGCCGCGTGTGTGTGTGTGTGTGTGTGTGTGTGTGTGTGTGTGTGTGTTCCTTTCAGGTATAGCTCATGTGTCTTGATGTTACATCTTATCAAACCAAATCTTTCTATTTAGCTCTCGTGACTTCTATTCAGGCTTTGAGAAAGATGCCAACAGGCAAACATATAACACAAAGCTTCATCCAGGTGTGTGTGTAAAGAGTGATGAGTTTTGGTCCAGTGGAGAGTGTTATCAACACTGGCCACTGCACTGTGGACAGGACAGATAGCCAACTGCCGTGCATGTGTGTGAGTGTGAATATGTGTTTGTTCGTGTGTGTGTGTACAGGTTTTTCTTGATTGTTGGCTCAGCTGTGTTGTCGAGGACATACACACCTCTAAGTGTCAAATACCTGTGAGCACACTATATACACACTGGGCAGTGTGTGAGCAAGGATAAAGTGCATGCGTGTGTGTGTATTCGGAGATCGTCAGCGATTCTTAAAGCGGCATGCAGCTCTTGAGCTTCTGAGAGAGAAATATCTGACGTTGAAATATGGTGAGTCATCTGGTAGATAAGGAATACTGAGAGATGAGGAGGAAAGAGAGGGGGAGAGATTGAGAGTCATACAGTAGCAAGAGTCAGTGAGTTTCACAATAAGAGTGGGGTTTAAGAAAGTCTAGATGTCAAAAGAGACTGAGTGAGGGAGTGGGAGACAGAGAGTCACCTGAAAGTCATACAGAGAAAAGTGATTGTGCTGGAAAGCCAGGGAGAGGAAGATGTTGAGGAGCATCAGGAACACAAACATACCCTTTTAACCTCCTGCTGCAGTACTGTAGGTGTCATTTTTATATATCAGCTACCTCCCTTTATGAAACAGCTACTTCCTAGTTAAGACAACTGCATAGGTTATCATAATATATTTTCCAACATATATTTATGGCATTGGTTATTCTCAGCACAAGAAAGGGACAAAATAAAAGTTTATCTAAATGACAATTTTTTCCATAACAGAAGTGGGCATTAGCTACATTCACCAACAATAATTAAACCTCCTGAGACCAGATGCATAAAACTCTGTGTAGATTCACAACTAAAACTCTGTGTACGAACAAAAACAGAAATATGCATGCATGTTTTTCTGCGGAATCCGGCTTTAGAACACCGTGTGTACACCCGATCTGAAATCTGCATTAGGGGCGCGCATTCTCACTGCACATTCTTCTTTTAGAAATACCAGTTTATGCATGGGAAATGGCGTATACATGGTTTATGCGCGTACAAATTGTTTATACATCTGGTCCCTGGACTTTTTTGGTAATAAAGGCATAAAACCTTTGTTCCTTTCACTGTTACCTGGCAGCCACATGTTAAGTTATGTCACATAGATTTAATGTTTTAAATCAGTAACCTTAAATTGCCCATTGGTGATTGTTAGTGTGAATGGTTGTCTGTCTCCATGAATTATCCCTGTGGTGACCTGCCTATGGCTGACCCTGCCTCTTGCCCAATGTGAGCTGCGATAGGCGACCCTGCACAGGATCAGCAGGTACAGAAAATGTATGGATAGAATTTAAATGTCCAGTTTATTTCAGGTATAGGTCATGGGTCTTGATGGGTCCTCATGGGTCTTATATTTGATCCAATCTAGATTTCTATTTAGCTCTCATGACTATTCAACCTTTGAGAAAGATACAAACAGGCAAACATAAACACACAGACACACACACAGCTTTATCTAGGTATGTGTGTATAGAGTAATAACTTGTCTTGTGTAGATTTAACAGTTTGTGTGGATGCTGCATGTTTGTATAACATAACACCGCGCAGAGGTGAATGTATTCATACAAACATACCTCTTATATGAGATGTACTTTTTTTTCTATTTACTTTTTTACTTATTTGTCGTAGCTATTACATTTTTCTGCACGTATTTGTTTTATTTATGGCTTTTTTTTCTTGTATTTCCCTGTCAGCACAGATGAGCTTTCATGCCATGCCAATAAAGCAAGCTGAAATTGCTATTGGGTGAGACGTGGAGAGAGAAAGTGTTATCTTTAAACACAGGAAAGAGTGTGTGTCTGGGAAAGATTCAGTTAAGAGTTGTACAGAAAGAGAGGAAATTCAAATCACATGCTGAGATATTGAGAGAGGGGGGAGCTTATGTAACTGTGGCATTTCAATACAGCTGTCCAAAATGCTGACTGAAAGAAAGTCAGTTTTACTTAATGTTTTTTTTTTTTGTGATAAAAAATAGACATACTGCTAAAATGCTGGGAGAATTTTCACTCCAAATCAGTGTAACTAGTGAGGCAAGGAAAGCTTTTCAAGTTCCACTCTGGTCTTCAGTATACTGCTTTTTCAATTTTTTCCAACCCAGTAACATTTAGGCCTTTTCATTGAATAGTGAAATTTTCACCGTTTGCCAACTTTACTTTTGAGTGCTCTTCTTTAAGTTAGGCTTAAAGTAAAGCAGAGATAGACAGATGATTATACAAATGAATAAGAAGAGAAAGTAAACTGAGTTGTATCTGAGCGTCTGCTGTGTGTAACACATCCATATACCAGTCACAACCACAAACTACTGCACATTGGAAATATAGCTGGACAACAACTAAAATGTCTTTAAACACTTTATCATAAGATTAAAAAAAGGTGTTGTTTTGCAAATTGTCGACATTTTAGATCGTTAAGATTTTGCAGGAAACTTCCAGTGCAGGTTTGCAGTTTGGTTTCCTTTTTATTTCTTCTACAAGCGATGGAATTCTCCCATTGGTCTCTTTTAAATTGAGAGATTTGTCTCCAACTGCTAACTCAAAACTAGCCAACCTCTTCAGTGAAGATGTCTCAATAGTGTTTGGGAATTCAGGCCAAGTCCCTCACACCCGCTCTCTCTCTCTCTCACACGCACACACACACACATACACACTCTTCCTCTTTCCCTCTCCCTCTTCTCTCCCTCTCTGTCCTCCCATCTGTGAGTTCAGATGAACAGAAGTCTCCCGGGGCTTTTCATTGGCCGAGCTCCACACTAAGAGGCGAGCTAATTGGCCAGCTGGGGCCCAGCCGGTTGTTGGAGACAGGGCATTGGCCAAGAGAAGGGTCAAGTGACATGTCATTGGTCAGATTGGCCGGTAACCTGGCAACACTTCAGGCTTTCCCTCTTGAGAGAAGCCTGGTGAGAAAAAAAAAATCAGGGAAGGACTGTTGAGCATAATTTGGCAACAGCTTTTCTGAAAAATTGTTAGTTAATTTGCAGCTTTTTAGTGATGTGAAAGTGTGTGTTTGTGGGAGTTGCAAGTCCTCGCAGTCCTTGTGTGAATTTGCAAATAACCCTCTATCATGAGGTCCCAAATTGTTGGAGGCACTGTGTCACCTTCAGCTTTATCAATTTATCAATCCAAACAGGCAAGAAGTCACAGCCAACTGGTTACCATGGCAAGCATGAGTGTGTGTGTGCCCGCTTGTATATTTCATTTGTGTGTTTTATCTGTTGGTCTAAGTTGAGACTAGATATTGATAGTTTATAGAAAGCACTGAATGAAGTTTTCCTGTTTTGCTCTCCATGTGATTTGAATCCAACTACCACTGTTTACCTTACCAGGGTGTCTTTAGTTTCTATCTTTTTCCCTGTTTCCTGGTTACCTCCAACGTAAACGTCAAAATACGGCAGGTTGCTTTTCATTGCCTTCCAAAATAACCCATATGAGTGTTTTCTGATCTAGTAACCCAGTCAGCACAACAATGTTTGTCAGCGCCCTCCGAAACCATCACAATAACAAGCATTAAAAAAATGAATCATATTACTTTTTGTCTGCTCTGCCGCCTCTGTGGTCTAGGCAACCAAAACTAATTGGTGGAGGTCAGGGAAAGATGATGGTCATGACCAAGATGATCAAGTCACTTTTTCAAAAAAATGAAGTCAGAACAAGTTCCAACTAATATGTAATTTGTTCCAATTAATTCAAATGCAACCCACAAAGCCTCATCTTAAACTGTGTTTTAGAGTTAAAGCTGTTGCGTTCAAATCCGCAAAACTCGCTAGTTTTTCTGTATTTTGTGTTAATGAAGAGAACAACAATAACCTAGGTTACTGATCAGGCAGCAGGACATGCAGTTGGTCAGATGGTCAGTGCATTTTAGAAACGCCCACCCGCTGAGTAGAACCAAATATTTAATTTTTTCTCCGATTTTTTTCTCAACTTTCGCACAAAAAGTGACAGCCGCACTGTTTCGTTAAGGTTAGAGAATGGTCAAGGTTAAAAGAATCCCATTTTGACAGTTAGCAGGAAATAAGACACACAGACAAATGTCATTTTAAATGTTTGAACAAATGACCAATTCTGTCATTTATCTAGTGAGGACGGTCTCCACAGTCAGAGAAAGAGAGACACAATCTTTCTAACTTTTTCTCTCTTTCACTGTAGGTTAATATCTATCCACCTCCACCTTTTTTATTAAGTAGCAGAGCGAGCTAATCCAGAGGAAATGAGAGGTGGAGGTTAGTCACCATGGATTAGTCTGGTCCCAGGACATCAAACGTCCCATTCCCACCCAGGAGATAATCATAGCCAGGTTAGCCAGGAAATTAAGTGACTGCCTTTCAGAGGGTTTCTAATCCCCGTCTTGCTCTCTCCTTACATTTCTCCTTCTTTCCCACCCATCCCCCTTTCTACCCCACCTGGACCAGAGCTAAGTCCACATCCTGGCCAATCTGCAACAGACTGCTTGTGTCTGCAAGAAAACCTCCATCTCCATTTGTTGGAGGGTATTTGATAGATGACACTATCCACTCTTGTACTGAAGGTATATCTGCCCCTTCAGCCAAGTCAGAGCTTTCAGACAAATTGAAAATTGCCCTGTGATGTTTTTCATGTCTTTGTCAGGATTTTGAGAATTTTGTGTGTACTACATGTAGTTATTTGCCTGGAGAATATAGTTTTCCTGCTGTGTATGCTCATCATCACCCCTTATCAGCCAGCAATAGGTAAAGTGTTCATTTCATCCGGGTTAAAGAAGCAGTTTCTCGCTCAATTTCTGAAAGGGGTTGACTATTAGAAAAGAGAAGGTTTCTCAATAGGTCAGAAAAGTCTTAAAGGCTTTAAAGACTTTATAGTTGTGTGTATTTGTGTGCATTTCTTTTCATGTAACTCATGGCGGGCTGTGTGTGTCTGTGCGTCTACATGTGTACATATCTGTTCATGGATTCAGGTCCACATACCGAACAAAAGCTCAGCGTAGCAAGTGGATTTCTGCCTCCTTCCCCAGCATGTCATCCAGCACAAAAGCAAATATTGCCTCCATTTTCCACACTTCTTTGTCCATTTTCCTCTTCTTTTTTTTTTTTCTTGCGCCCAGTGTGCCTCATCCTTTCACATGTACACAGTCATACACATCACATAACCATACTAACAAACCTTGCACACATGGTCATTATTGGATTGACTACACTGTATTTCAAATTTAACATATTTTCTCAACATTTCAAACACATTTGAGGTATATTCACCCACTTGATCAAAGAACTTAAGTTATACAGGTTACTAAGCGTGTGTGTTTCTCATTAAATGAAGATCCAAAATATTGGTCTGATTGTTTTCACTGTTTTCACATTATTGATGTACAAAGACTTTCGTCAAAGAAAACAAATCAGCTGTTGTATAGTGTTAGTCACTGTACAGATTAAGCTCTTATACATACATCTGCACTGGCTGGTGAGCGAATATTAGGCTCATAGCCATACTCTTACCTGAACTGCCATTTTAGACTGGAGGGTATGGACGGATGACAGGAGAACCCGAGAAGAAGAAAAACAGAGAAGATGAGAAGGGAAAAGAGCAATGTAAAAATGGAGAAGACAAGATATAAAACATGTTGGGACTAGAAGAGTGTGACACGGGGAGACAATAGGAGAGAAGAGGTCAAGACTTCTCATGAGATTAGAAGAGATAAAAAATATAGGAAATATAGGGAAGAACCAGAAGACACCCCTGGCCCTCGCTGCCCCCCGACTGGAGCCAATCATCTGAAAGAGGAAGAAAGTGTGTGAGGGAGGCAGAAAGAGAAAGTGTCACTTTCATCCTATTACAGCTCCGTCTAACCTGCCACTGTAGCCACCTGCTCCCACTGTCACACAATCACACACAAAAAAATGTGTATTTTCAGACTCATATTCAGATCCTGTACATGCGCCACACACTCTCGCTCACACACACACACAGTGGAAAGGTGGCTGTGCTGCTCTTATGTGCATATGCTCTTATGCTAAGTCCTGCCCCTGAGATCTCATAGAGAAATAAATAAATAATACGAGAATCCACAAATAAAAACCCAGCAGAGATTTTCCTACCTAAGGCGCTGACATTATAAAAATGGCAGAGGGGGTAAAAAAATTTTTCCTGCTCTCATCTTTGCTGTCTCTGTCCTCTCTTCCATCATCTGTACGTCTCTGTTAGGTAAATTGTCTCCCCTTTAACCCCTACCTCTTTTCACTCCCCCACACTTCTCTCTCTCTTCCACTTCCTCAGACTTCCTTGGAATTCACCTTTCTTTGTTCCCCCTAATCCTCAAAGGGGAACTTTTTTAAGTCGGGAAGTTTGGGGTAGAGAGAAGGAGTGAGAGACACAGATGGAGAGTGGGGGGGGGGTAGAGGTAGAGGGATATACTATCTGGGTGGCAGGGAGGGGGCTTAGAGGAAACCAAATTATCTTCCTTCACTTTTTTCAGCTCTCTTTCTCCTCATCCTTCTCTCTGTCCCTCTATGTATGCCATCACCCCTGACTCTCTCTTTCTCTCTCTCTGTCCCCTTATCAACTCCCCACCTTGCACTTTCAAGGACAAGCTTAACTGTTAAGAACACTAAGGATTGTATAAACCTGTGTGTGTGTGTGTGTGCGTGCATGCATGTTGGTTTTAAATGTATGTGTGATTTTATGTGTCTTCAATCTTTTATTTTATTTTTTTACTGCATGTATAATATGTGTCTATGTCACTGCATGGATGTGTGCTCGGTATAGTGTGCGCACAGCTGAATATTGTGTGTGTGTGTATTTCTCCAAAGGCTTTGCAGCAGAGACTAATCCTATCCTCTCTGCTATCGCCTTACCTTCCTTCTTACTATCATTTATTTATCCCCATCTCTCTCTCTCTCTCCCACCGCACTTGCTGTTTCCCCTTCTCTCTCTCTCTCTCTCTTTCATTTCTATCCCTCACTTTCCTCACTCTGTCTTCCTAAAATATATAAGTATGTATAAAATATACACACACTTATAGCTGCATTTTGAAAAGGTGCACCGCTAGCTCCTATTGCGTGTGTGTGTTTTATTAATCTCGTCGTGGCGACAAAAATATCTTAACATATTCACATTACGGGGACTCAGTTCCTATGTGGGGACAAAAGTTAGTCCCCACACCTAAGCTGGTGTGAAAGTCAATTGAACTTTGGTGCGGACTAAACGACTGGAGGCGGTCTTGGCCCACTTCCAAGCGGACTTTGGCAAAATATGTTTGTGGTGTGAAAGCAAAGCAGACCACACAGAACTGTGTGTGAGTAGATGTGTGATTTTAGCGTAAACTCAGAAGGTAAACCACTATTTAAACCAGAGGTGTGTTGTGCATGTGTCCCAATCTGTGTATTTCTGAAGTTCCCCAGTAACAACTGAGTGAAACGTACATCACTGTTTATAATATACAGTCTCAACTAATAATTCTCAAGACAAATGCACATAAGTCACAGTAAAGCGCAGCATGATGTGCTGTCAGTCACCGAAATTTGATTTCCCCATGTGAGACCGTGTGATGATGCAGGATGAGTCGCCAAAATGTTCAATGAATGTGGCTGTGACTCAGGAGGTAGAGCAGGTCGTCCACTGATCACAGTTAGGGGTTTGATCCCCAGCCCCTCCTGTCCACGTGCCGAAGTGTCCTTGGGCAAGACACTGAACCCCAAATTGCTCCGGATGGTCGGGGCAGCACCTTGCATGGTAGCTCGTTGTCATCGGTGTATGAGTGTGTGAATGAGAGGAAATTGTAAAGTGCTTTGAATAAAAGCACTATATAAATACAGCCATTTACCATTTAATGACCATGACTAAAAGGCATTATGTTTTTTTTCTTTGGTCCTGACCAAATGAACCCAACTACAGAAGTGAAAGCACCCTAAATTTTAGTTTTAAAACTTGGATTCTGGTTACGTTTAGGATTAGAATAAGGGTCGGGTTTAGGCAGGTAGTGGTTATTGTTAAGGTTAAGTCTCCAGGGAATTAATATAAGTTAATGCAAAGCCCTCCTCAGTGACAAAAACAAGTTTGTGTGTGTCAGGGTATCTGTTGCTGTCTGCTGCAAGTTTGTCGTGATACCACCTGCCTGATAACTTTTAAATGCCATTTTTTTTTAAAAAAAAGGAATTAATTTGATTGATAGGTCTACGCACTGATATGCATACAAACACACACAAACCTAATATGCAGTCACTTCCACTCCCTCACAAACCTACACTAAATAAACAGGATATGCTTTGCATTAAGTAGTATTAATCGCTGTATTCATGGGAGACGCTCTAAGCTGCGTGATTTGGGGAAAATTGACCTTCTGTGGTCTTAATTGTACGAGAGGCTCAACAGCGCTGTGACATTTAACTGTGCACCAGTCTTAATTCTTAGCCCTTTATTCTAGTGCTTTGCTGACATTTCAGTAGGAAGAGGTTTGTGAATAAAGATGCTTGGTGCTTCTTTGGTGTTGTAAACAAATAAGCAAATTTGCCCATGATTATTTTATTCTTTCACTATCTGCCTCTGCCTCTCTTACAGTTTGGAGACTTTCCCTTTTGTTGTCTGTCACCCTCACTCTTTCGGCTGTCACTCTCTGTGTCTCTCAGCAAGGCCGAGTGAGATTTTATAGCTCAGTCGTACAAAGTGACCAAAATGGTGTATGTCTGCAGAGGTTTCACGGGGTGGTTGATCAATAACAATGACTCAGCCATTACTTTGCCAGGTGCTGAGATTTCTGGTTTTGAAACTTCACTCCACAGCCCACAGCTTTTACTGTGTTTTGTAAACACACACAGGAACACCACCCACTTAGACCAATTTTTGCTCAAAGATGGATCACGATGCTACAAGCAGGTGCATAACAGTCCAGTTTGTTCTAAAGCTAAGAGAAGAAAAGACAAAGCATCATTTTTAGAACTAGATTGTTGAGTGTTACCTTATAATTAAACCTTTCTTATTCATTCTGAGCTAGCTTGCTCATATAGTATATGAATATACTGTATATTTGATTTTATATTTTTCCTATGACAGAATACTTTCGCTCGATAGATAGATACCACTCTCCTGTCTGTATGTAAAATATGAAACTACAGCCAGCAGCCAGTTAGTTTAGCTTAGCATAAAAACTGGAAATAGGGGGAAACAACTTGACTGGATCTGTCCAAAGGAGACAAAATCTGCCTACAAGCGCCATTAAAGATCATTAATTAACCTGTTCTATGTCTTGTTTTTGCAATTGAGTTTTTATACGAATTAAACAACAATTCCCCACTTTATGGGGGGCTTTGCGCAGCAGTTGCCAGGCAACCAGCTGCGATTCCAAGAAGTTACTTGTCTTAGCCAAGTGATAGTCCGGCACACAACCTCCCATAAGAATTGTCTTTGTTTTTACACTTTGGTTTTTGTGCAGATTAAACCAACAAGACATAACATATTAATTAGTGAGCTGTAGAACTGCTGCTAGGTGGGTTTGGTTACCTTCAGACAGAGCCAGGCTGGCTTTTTCCACTTGTTTTCTATCCTTGCACTAAGCTAACCGGCTGCTGGCTATAGCTTCATATTTAACGGACAGATATGAGAGCAGTGTTAAACTCTGAGAAAGCTAATAAGCCTATTTCCCAAAATGTCCCCTCAATAAACCAGAAATCTGGAAAAGGTTTAGGTCATTGAAGAATTTACAGTCTCAGTGTTATTCTTTAAAAGAATTATTTTATGAATCTACAACTTCTACCAAGCTACCAACCTGCAGATGCACATCTAACTGATGAACAGGACACAGTTGATTTTGGCAGAGTGACTATCTCCTATGTGGTCAACACAGACTCATTAGAAGAATGATGGACTGTGGAAAGGCCTCATTAGAATAGCTGTGTGTGTGTGTGTGCAGAGGTGAACTTATGTGTGAATGTGAATAAGCATGTGGGTGTGCTTCTCTACTCTCTTTCCTTTAGTGCTACTTTGTTAAGAGGGTGTAGTAATTAGCCTGAGAAAATGGATGTCTTTTCACCAGCAGCTGCAATTACTGCTTTCTGTAGAATGGATGGAGGGATGGAGGGATGGGATATAGTATTAAATGAATGGATGCAGTTATAATGGGAAGAACAAATAAAGACTGGGATGTTATGATGAGAGCAGGGATGAATGAACGGAAGGAAGTATGCGTGGTTGGCGAGAGGTGGGGGGGATGGAGTGTGTGAGGAAGAACAGGGTGAATGAACTTGTTTTACATTGCAGATTTATGTGGCCAGGACTGGCAGAGAGTCCATGAAGGGTATAAGCTACATTTGATGTGAGTTTGGAAAGGAAATGAAGGAGAAGAAATTACAAATTGGTACCAAATCTGGTACCAAAAAA
>NTHP01000419.1:267173-282296 GCA_003416845.1 Oplegnathus fasciatus | reverse complement strand
AAAAAAAAAAAGGGGAAGACGTGTTAGATTTCTCTCTGATGTGTGTCGTTTAAAAAACTGAAGCATGGCTCACTTCACACACAGGAGACAGGTGCAATTTTTTTTTTCTCCATCACTGCACCACTAGACTAAAATAACATATTACTGATATCATTTTTTATGAACAAGGTGCATTAATCTATCATAATATATCAAACACACTTTTTTTATGTGTGCCCGTGCCTGTGAGTGTGTGTGCTTGTGTGTATTTAAATCTTTCTCCATTCCTCTGAAATATTAAGAGCATGCCTGGGGTGAAGTAATCACAAAGCATGGCCCTCAATATGAGCCGGTGACAAAATTCAACTAATAACACACAGCCAGGTGTTGTTGTAATTTTCTAAAAACCCGGAGCAGTTTTTACAGCAAATAGCAAACCTGAGTGAAAGCTGGAAGGCATTTCCAGAAAAAGGACAATTAGAAAGATGGAGGCTGATATATTTATGGACGTGTCATTGTAAATGTGCTGTATAAACTGTATTATATTAAATTATTCTTTAGACGGAGTAATATTGGCTGTATAACTACAGTAGCTTTTGAGGGGGGGAAAATTCTTCAGTAAGGTAAAGTCATTTTTCATCACATCAGAGAATGGGATTTTTTTGTGTCTGCACACTTCAAATTTAAGGTCAGGCATATACAGTACAAAGCCACATTTATAATATGAACTCACCAGGGACACTGTTGTCATTATAAACTTCACATTACACTGTAAAAATGTAGAAGTTGAGAAAACTCAAAGAAATAAGGCAACCAGCTGCAATGTCTTTTGCGTTTACTCAACTTTAAGGCCAGCAAGTTGTGCCAACTCTATTTACGAATGACTAGTTCTGTCAACTGAAGGTTTGATTAGACAAACTTATGAAAATTAAGTCGAGCCAGCAATTGTTTATTTATATTGTCAGCAGTTGTTAGACTCAATTTCTAGTTGTATTTATTTTTTATTAGTAAAGGTTTGATTTCCCCATGCACGACGCTGTGTAATCACTGTAGCTTGTCCTGTACTGCTAACTATCACATCCAAATATGGATCAATTGATCATGGTTTGAGATCGGTGGCGTGTTACGAAGAAAGAGTGTGTCGTTGGCATCGTTTGCGTTGTTTTAATTTTGATCAGAGAGAAGATCATGTCACTCATCTGAGACCCCTTTTATGAGGACTGGCTTGATTTGCTGCTACAACTTTACTTCAAATGCTCATCACTTATATTTCCAAACAACTTGCGATCTTTATTTATGTCAAAAAATATACGTACCACGAGAATGGTTACTCATTGTCTTTTGCTGTTTGCAGTCACAGACAAGCTTCTTCAGGTGGCCCACCTCCAAACACACCCGCCTGGCCTGGCTACACACACTAACATGCACAGGCATTAGGTATATCACAGGCAGCAGATATAACACACACACACACACACAGAAATTGCAGCCTCTTCAGAGCTGTGTTTTAATTGAGTCAGCCCAAAGTGCTGGCTGAGCAGAACGATATGACTGATACGGATTAGGACCAGCCTTCCCTTATTCATCGATTTCTACATGGGTGGGAGGCAGGGTGGGGGGCACGGTGGAGGGATGACAGAAAGGGAGCAAAATCTTTTCCCATCGATTTACGGAAGGAGAAAAGGACATCGGGAGTGAAAGAAAGACAGATGGACTGAGAGTAAACGAAACATATGGAAGGAGGAAGGAAGAGGATTGAAGGGAACAGAAGTGACTGATAGAGATGATACTGTTCCTCTTTGTCATCATTGATTTAGGGAGGGAGGGGGTAGCGAAAGACAATAGGGGAAAGGGATGTTGGAGAAGGATGGAAGTAAATGGGAAGGCAGCATGGAGGGAGAGATGTAAATTCAGGGATAAGTGATGGATGCGTGGAAAGGAGAAAGATAAGTGGAGTAAGACAACAGCATGAGGGATGTAGGAGAAAAAAAGAGATGTTAGGTAAGAGTGAATGTTAGGGAGGGGGGTTTAACAGTACTCAGAGGAAGCCTTTATATCACTTAAGGAGAGTTGGTTAATGAAGGGAAAAGATGAGGCGTGGACATGGAGAGGGAGAGAATGAGGAAGAGAGGATGAAAGGGGGAAGAGGTGAGAAAGAGTCCAAAGGGGGGATGAAGAGGAGGAGGGAGATGATAAAGAAGTGTTGAAGAAGAGCACAAAAAGAGTTGAAGAGAGAGATGGAAGAAAGAAAGAGGCACTTCACATTTGGGCTAAGTAGTCTCATTGAGGCAGTACGCATCTACCAAATACTCCATGTTGATCTAAATCCCTTTGAAATCCTTGAAACAGCTCGAGTGAAAAGGATGGGACGTTTGAGCCATTATGTATGTGTGTGTGTCTGTGTGTGTGTAAGTTAGGCCAAGAGAAAAAACCTGTAAGATAGAGGGAGAAAGACTATGTGTGAAAGTGATGGGGTGGTGTGTTTTATGGGTAAATTGAAGGGTCTGTTGAAAGGAGAGAGATGAGCCCCTCTTACACTGTGTGTGCCTATGTATGTATGTGTGTGTGTGTGTTTGCGAGTGTGTGTCTGTGTCATTTTCTGTGTGTGTGTGTCTGCTCCCTCTCCCCTCAGTATCAGCCTCTTCTGCTTGATTTCCGCGCTCTCCTCTCTGCCTCTCCTCTGCTCGCTATGCCGTGAAATGGTTTTTCACTAGACCATTACCCCAACCAGTGCGCTACACTACTGCCACGGCCCTCTGTGAGCGAGAGGGAGTGTTTTTAAATGTGTGTGTGCGCGCGCCTGGAGAGAGAGGGGGGGTGTGTGTTTGGCTGCGTGCATGAGAGAGACCATGCATGTGTATGTGTACTGTAGCTGCATTTGAAAGAGAGAAATTGTGCTTGTTTTGTTTATGTGTGGGGAAGATGGATTGTGGGCAAATGCTGGTAAGTGTGTGCATGTAACTCTGTGTGTGTGTGTGTGTGTGTGGGTGTGTGTGTGTGTGTGTGAGGGAAGAAAGACTGTGTGTACCGTATGTGTACCACGCAAGCTCAGCTGTCATAGTGTTTGCCCTGCACTGTACTCCTGTCACAGTTGTGAGTGCTGAGAGTCAACTAACATCTCTCTCTCTTACTAACACACACACTTGCACACACAGCTGCAGACAGGCAGCTATAGTCGTAGCCGGCGAGTCGTCCTGCTCAGGGATCTTTTTGCAATTGTCAAATTTTCAGCTGTAAGCATCTTTCAGTAGAACCTCATGTATTTTGTCACCTTTTTCAAAGTACAAAATGTAAAGCTTTACACAAATTCATTGTTTTTGTGACTTAATTTATTATGTGTGAGATGCTCATTGCTGTCTGGTTTGTGTGCTGCGTGCCTCTTGTAAATCAAAAACTATCCACTTCTTTATTCCAACCTGATTTTGCTGCTTCTTTAAACAGAACTGTATCAAAGCTGTATCACACACACACACACTCAGAGAGGCACTGTATACACACACAATGATATGTTACTTAAGAAGCAGAAAGCGTCCTACATGAACAAGCTTATTTGTAGTTATTAACTTATACCAAGTAATATCAAAAGTCATATTTACCATTCTTCCAACTCCCTCGCTGCATACCACTGACCGTGTGTGGTCAGATAGAGATATTTGTTTGCTTTCTATACACTACCTCACTCCGTACCCACACATGCACATTCATTACACACTCATCTGTTTGTGTTTACTCAGTCTGTGGCTTCACACGGTAATCTGCTCTTAATCCGTGTGTATGGAAACACACAAAGACATGCACACTTGAGCAGAAGAGCAGCAAACCATATACACACTCTGTCTGTCTATGTCTATA
The DNA here is from genome assembly GCA_003416845.1 of Oplegnathus fasciatus. Taxonomy (NCBI): domain Eukaryota; kingdom Metazoa; phylum Chordata; class Actinopteri; order Centrarchiformes; family Oplegnathidae; genus Oplegnathus; species Oplegnathus fasciatus. The sequence goes on along the minus strand of NTHP01000419.1, from coordinate 278,465 downwards.
CTAGGGCACCTTTTAGGTTCGGGATCTCCTGCCTTTTAAAGCACGACAATATTCTGTAGTTTTCCTCATTGTCCACAAATCCCATGAAAAGACCAAAACCAACAGTAAATTGATCCTCCTAACAAGTATTGCCTGTGTAGCCAAAGTCTGATATAGCTAATTAATTTGTGCTATAAACCTCCCTTGTTGTCTAAAACTGAAAACATATTAATGAGTCACAACGCTACACTGGGGGACATGTTCCTTCATTACGATGAACATGGCACTGTTGTTTATTTTAAGTCAATCCCTATATACTGCAGCCATAAATACTCAATAGTGCACCAAATGTATATTAATCTGTGGCTAAAATAGTCTCCAACAAATGCACTATTTATTCCTGTTTGAGCAGTGCCCAGCTGTTTCAGGAGATGACTGAGCTTTTTTTTTAAAAAATGAAACGGAGACAGACTAATGCATTGTTGGTTTTGGTTTTTTCGTGGGATTTGTTGACAATAAGACAAATATAGAATAATGCCAGCTTTAGGGACAGTTCTATCAAAACTATCTTTCAGCCGCTTTCCTTCCTCCATCTCTCTGACACCTCCCTCCCTCTTTCATTCATTTTCTCTTCACTCCTCCAACCATGACTCTTTGCTTTCTCTTCACCACCTTACTCGTCTCTCTCACCTCTCAGTCTCCGCCGGATGTTGCAGTCACCCCCACCCTCTCATCTCTCGCCCCCCTCGCTATTTCTCGTTCCCTCTTTTAGCATCATGTTTAAATTGTGTCATTCATGTCCCTTTCACCTCCCCTCTCCGCCGTCCCCGTCTTCACCCCATTCACTCCCATGTTTTATAATTCACCTCTCATCCCTTCTCTCTCCCTGCCACTTCTCAATGGCTTCATAATATCCCTCCTCCTCTCTATATCTCTCTCACCCACTCTCTCTAACTCATTTACTTCTCATTCCCTTTATCTCTCTTTCCTCCTTTCTTCTCCATCTAATGCCTTTTCATTCTTTCGCTCCACCTCTCTATTCCCACCTAATATCCCGCCGTCTCTCTACCTGAGATATTGAAGCTATAAAGACAGGTGTTCAAAAGAAAGCAGGACCAGCAAATCTGTTTTATATGCCTCCTGGCATCATTCCCTGGAATGCAGCGAGAAGAGGAGAGGCAGAGAGAGAGAAGAAAAGGCTGTGGTCTGTAATATCTAATTCTCAGCACATTTTACATTGAAAATATTACCTTGAGTCGAGGAAGAAGAACTGTGTTTTGTATAAAACCTTCAACCTTTTGTCTTCACCACTTGGGACACACACATACACTTCACCCTCCTTCCATTATGTTTTTTTTTCTTTTACTCTTTCCACCACTACATCGGAACAAGGTGTACACCCTACTTTTATAGTACATTAAGGCTCCAAAATGTGCAGATGACATACAGTAATGTCCTTTCGGAGAACAGTGCACTGAAGAAATAGCCACGTGTTATGCAATTTTATCTGATAGAAATATGTATTATCAACAAAAGCGCCGTTTTACAGTGGCAAAGGTGTGATAGACTATATTTGATGGGCTATTTTCAGAGACTCAGTCTTACACAGAGCCTGAAGGGACTGTATAATGCTGCATATAAGTATTATTTTTATTGTTAGAGTTCAGCACGTATGCGGAGTCACAGCACTCGATCACCTGAATCATGTCTCACTCTCTCATCATATCACATTATGTTAAAATGAGTCTCATTTACAATATTCAGTGTGTTTTACAGAGAAAATGGCTTGTGTGTGTGTGTGTGTGTGTGTGTTAATGGAGCTTGTTGACGTTTGGGGTTTAGCCGGCTTCTTTAAGGAGCGCCGCGGCAGCTGGAATCTCCCTACTGAATAGACCGGGATAATCTCTGAGAGAGCGACTGTGTGTGTGTGTGTGTGTGTGTGTGTGTGTGTAAGTGTAAGTGTAGGTGTGTAAGTGTAGGTGTGTAGGTGTGTGTGTTTGCATGCGTGCGTGCATGTGTGTGTGTCAGAGTAAAAAAGAGAGGAATGGGAATAAGTGGAGGAAGAGAAAATGAGATGTGAGGGTGAGAGAGAGAACCAGTGAGATGAAGAGTAAGAGAGGAAGTTGGAGAGATTGAACTGTCAGCAGCTTGACTTAATCTTTTTTTTTTCTCAAGATGGAGATGAGACTTGACTCTATATGCGTGTGTGTGTGTGTGTGTGTATGAGCGAGACGACTCCATCCTGTTTTGAAGTAACCTAATCTACGTTGGAGACCTTGTCCACCCCCCAAAAAAACCTCAGAAGACCGAAACTCTAACTCTAAATCCCTAATAACTAGCCTTTGTCAATCCTAAATTACCCCTGTATCACAAACACACAGAAACACACTCACAGACACACATACAAGGAAAGCGAGGGGCTTATGGGTGTGCACGGCACATGCTTAGGCTCTCAGTTTTTCAGTTTATTAGCACTTGAGGCAGGGAAATATATGATTTAGGCTGTTGTACTTGAATATATCAAAACTTTGTGATTCACGTGCGCCCACAAACTAACCAATTTTCTCTCTTTAGCAGATGCCAGGCAGAGGGACAGATCATCGGTTGGCACCACGTTACGAAGAGGTTGAACGTCAGTATGCCTCCCTACCAAGGTACTGCTTCTTCTCCTTTTCTTGTATGAGGAGTAAAGGCTTTACTGCAGGCATCTCTGTTGTCTTCTCTTCTCCTCTCTTCTTTCCTTTTCTCTGTGAAGCCTCTAATTAAATCTGTGTAGTCTGTATGTCTTTCTGAGTGTCTCTGGAGGCCTCGGTCCCAACCAGGAACTCACCTTATCCCCTCCCTGGGGAACACACACTCAGACACGGGTTGAAAACTGATCCCTGACTCCGAGATCTACTCCCCCACCAAAACTTAACTTTGGCTTATATGCAATCGGTAGTTCTCTAACTTCAGACCTCAGCTATCATAGTTTGGTGTCCGTATTTTGTATTGAACTAGAAATTTCAATAAAATGTTTTAATTTTGGCAACAGTCTTTTGCTAGTTTTAGAAACAAAATGCACTTTCAAGAACTACTACTCTCTACCAGAAATGTTGCATACATTATTACAGGATAAGGAGCTCCTCATGGATTTAACTCATGTAATACAGCTAGTTTTCTGCTCTTCAACTCAGCAGGATACAGGATTTTAAAGTTAAATAGCTTTTGAAATTCATATTTCTCCACAATTTAACTATTTTGTGGGGATATTTCATTGAAATTTCATTGAACCTTCTTATGTATGGTAATTTAAGAGATTTAAGAGAAATGGATTGTTAGGCAAATTGTCAAATAGCTTCTTCATTCTAAGTGGGATGCATTTTACTTTGCACAACATATTTGTTGTGTTGTACCAATGAGCCATTGTTTGTAAATTTCTTTTTCAGTTTTTTATTGTTTCATTTTTATCTTCCAGTAGAGGAGTGTTTTTCAGTCAGACTTTGTATTTACTCAGACAGTTGAAGAGCCAGGAGGCAGGTGAGTAGAGGACACCGGAGAGACAGTTCTGGTCAGCCTTGACAGTCGAGCGGGGAACTTACCCACTCGACTATCTCTGTGCAGCATGTGTTAGCCTATTACTCGGTACATTTTGTTGTTTTCCTCCCTGGACAGCATGAAATATCACTAACATTAGCCAACACAAGAACAATAACAGCTCCCTGAGTATACTAATCAATTCTTGAAGGATTCTTTCCATTTATTTCTCATGATGTGTTTTCTGATGCAATCAGATAAATATTCAGGTCCAGAATGGTCATAGTTGTTTAAAAGTTTGTGCACAATTTGCTTGGAACATGTATGAAGCCACAGCTGTTCACTGAGCATTTAAACACGTTGGTGCCAATGTGAAACACAGTCGAAGACACATTATATTCTCCAGTCATCATCAGTCACTCCCGGTCTTTTAGCATCTCATTTTTCATTTGCAACCTTTTCACTTTCACTGCCTGAAAGGCCTCAACTTTAATTATCTTCTCTTTCTTCACTCTTTTTTTTTCTTTTCCTGTGCTCTCCTTCCGTAATTCCGCCTCTTTCTTCTCTACAGTCCCTTATTTTCTCTGTAATATTTCCCATTATTTTCCAAACATGAATAGCACTGCAGTAATGTACTTAAGTAAAGCCCATTAACATGCCTGATGTCGCTGTACTGTAGACTCTTACTGTATCTAAAGATAAAACGAATTCAAGTGAAAACAGAAGTGTAAACGTAAGCAGTAAAAACTCAGAGTAGTTGTTACTAGCTTCTTCTCACCTCATTTTATGTTGCTTCTAAGAACTAACACCTCAGCAGACTAACAAGCCAACAACAAATGTTTGTTTGTGCATGTGTGTGTGAGAGAGAGAGAGAGACAGACAGAGAGAGAGAGAGAGAGAGGAAGTCAGTGAGTGGAATGACAGACAGAAGTTTAGAACGTTAGAAAGTTTATAGCCAGGTTCCCACCCCTGTTAAAATGGTGAGGGATGGCTATTTCACACCTCTTTCGTGTGTATGTGTGTGTGTGTGAGAGAGAGAGAGAGAGAGGGAGAGAGAGAGAGAGAGAGAGTCTGTGTGGGTGATGACTTTGGCAGATGGGAACGAGAACAGTGATGATAGTTTTGAGGTCTGGCTGTGGTATCTGAAAAGCCCTGGGAAATTGGACACACACACACTCACATACAGTACACCCTGTCTCTGTTTCCACTTTCAGGCCTGCACTGTAATCCGAAAACGCGGTGCCAATTTTACATGTAGACCTCGTGTTTGAAAAGGACCCCCGAGTCATTTTTCCATAAAAGTCACTCTGACAGTCTGCCTACTTACGACCTGGTAACAGTTCTGCAACATTTTCTGCACGGCTGAAGTGTGATTTAAAACAGTCACATTGGCAATAAGGCAGCTTTCTTACATAGGATGTTTTTGCATGTAGCATACAAACCAACACTTGGAAGTGATGCTTTAAATGCTGTAGACTTTAAGCAGCAGATTTGACTCTGAAGAGAGACTTTTCCAAGTTACACGAGCTATTTTTGTAAAAATGGCTGGATATTGGTCTGACCTCTAAGAGAACTGCTTTCCCCGGCTGGATGAGATAACAGTAAACAGTATTATAGATACCTGTATGTAATGCCTTGTGTTGCATAGTCTCGCGCGGCTGATGCCAAATATTATGCGAACATTGCACTTCTATCCATAACAGCCTCTCATACTTGAAGTGAGTCAATGTGAGTTTTCCACGACGAACACACCAATCTGAGAGCCAAAAAGCCATTACTAAATAGACAGATTAACCCAGAAATGTTTCCCTTCAGAGAGATTTTATGTCTTAGAGAGACTCATCTTATTCTCCTTCTGTCTTTATTTATCTTTCTCCCTGCCCCTGCGTCTCTGTCTTCATGTTTCTCCTGCTGTCAATTAACTCAAGAGATATTTCAGCATCCAGAGAGTCAGAGAAAGAGATCATATTTTGAAACCACATTCAGGCTGTTGACCTTATCAAAACATATTATTTTGCCACTGGCCCAGAAATAGCTAGCAGGCTGTGTGTATCTAGTGTCTGCATGCCTGTGTACCTGCACGCATGTGTGGGAGGGACCGTGTTCGCGTATGCGCATGTGTGTGTTTGTGAGCGTGTGTTTATATTATTCCAAGTGAGTCCAGAAATAGCTGTAGGGTTGCTTAGTCAGGTACTGTATGTTTGACTCAAAGTCAGTTAACTGGAGCACTGGGTACGTTGTGTGTGTGAGTGTGTGCGCTCACTGTGCGACAAGATTTTGATGGCTCTAAAATTAAAACATGACCCAGCAGTGGATGATGTTTCCCTGCCTAAAGCACAAACACTACCTAACAAACTGTCAGCAAATGTCACTGCATGAAATACGGAGGAGTCTGTTGAGCGTATAGTGTGTATTTTGTTACTCCATAAAACTATTCCATGTTTTGGTAATAAAATATAGAACATAAGGTCATTTTATGATACAAACTTTTAGCTGTTACATGTGCTGAAAAATTAATGTGCATGTAAAAAAAATCAAGGTTGATATTATCTAATGGTAAATATTAATGCATGTGTTATTTATTCCAGGTGATTTTAGTCCATCAGCAACTTGTAACCTGTTCGAACATTCAGTATTATAATCTGTGCTCAAAATACAGAAAACAGCATTCTTAACTCTCTTACTCTTTTAAAGTATTTCCTCTTAAGAGCTGTGAGATGTGGGTTTTCATGGAAAAGGAACATTCAGAACATCAAAAAGGGAAAGAAGGGAGGACACAACAGCGCATGTCCTTTCACTTAAAATCCCCCAAGGTCTCCTCTCACTGCCATTTTCTTGAAATTACCTCTCCATCCTCTTCACCCCCCATCCTCCACATCCCACCTTCTCTCTGTATTTCACCATTTTCCTATACTTCTCCCCCTTCCATCTCACTTTCTCTCAGTGGTGTTATTATACTGAAACAAAAGGACCCCTGTTGAGAGTGTGTGTCCCTGTACCTCTACCCATGTGAGAACCAGTTTGAATTTTAAACACTGGAGGACATTTGTTGAGGACTAAGATTAGAATTTACATGTGTGCTTCGAGAGCAGGCATTTAATAAGGCTGTGTATGTATTAGATGGTTAAGAGTGTCGAGAGACTGACTGAAACAAAGAGAGAGCGGTGTATGACATTCAAACATTGCTGGCTGGAATCAAACCTGGAAAGTTGCAGTTCATTGGTATGTGTCTTAGACCACTTGCTAATTTTGTGTTCATGTTTGAGCATGAATGAATGCATGAATCTGTTTGAAACAACTTCAAGGATTTGTATGCATACATGCCTATTATGTGTATGTGTGGGTGTGGGTGTGGGTGTGTGGGTGTGGGTGTGTGGGTGTGGGTGTGGGTGTGTGACTGAGCGAGTGAGTTTCGGTCATTCTGAGGTCGGTAGATGGCTATCAGAGTGTGTGTATGGTCAACATCAGCAGGTTGCGCCCCTACCATGTGTGCACCATTACTGCCCCATTTACACATTCTCTGTGCGCCTGTCTCACACACACACACACACACACACACTGGTAGACATGCCGATTTTCTCCTGTATTATTCTTTATATTACAAAAACAAAGCCAGGAAAAAACAACTTTACTGTGTTAGATGTTAGATTGTGACAGGAATATTGACCCTAATGATATCATCAATATAGAAAGGAAGAAAGAACGTTTATAACCTCAAACATGAGAGGGAGTACCCACCATAATGACAAATACTGACAGTTGGTTTACATGGGAGTGCTATAACCCCTCATTTCCATGAACGAAACCCCCTCCTGCATGTTTTTCTGCTGTTTGGTAGCATTCCTTTCTTCCATTAGCCCATATTTCAGTTGATGACTGTTTTTGAAGCCGTCGGTCCCGTGCATGTGAGTTTCAAAGCACGTAGTATACTGGACTAAGTCAACTTTGATTGAGAACATGATTTTGCCCTCTGAGGATTTCTGTTGATAACAGCGATCAGTTGTGCAAAACACAGCCTTGACCCAATTGGATTAGCCAAACACCCTTCTCCATTTGTCCTTGTTATTACTCTTATTAGATTAAAAGAGCCAACCAGAATTGCTGTTCAGGTTTCTGGTAAGACTGTCACTTCCTCATTATAATGATAATTGGATGATTAGTAATTAGAAAGCAGATGTTGTGTTCTGTGTCTTCCACTCTGTCTCTGTATGTCTCTTTTAGTTGCATTTCTTCATTTGTTTCCCTCCGCTTTCTGACGTTCCTCTTTGCATCTTTCAGCCCCTCCTCTTCTCGTTCTCTTTCTCTCTGAACTTGGGGTGAAAAGGACATTGTTGAATTGTTGAGGAGGGAAATGAAATGGGAATGTCTCTCACTTCTCTCTCTGTCTCTGTCTCTCTCTCCCCCTCCATCTCTCTTGAGAAGACCTCCCAACCAGGCCCGAGAGTTTCCCAGACCACTTTACAACTGCTGCACAATCCAGCCCATTGTCCAGTTGGTTTTCTGTGTGTCTCTGGACTCATCGAGTCTCTGCTTGTTTGTCAGCCATGTAGAAAGACCCTGCCTCTCATAGACCCACCCACCCCCCCTCGCTCTTTCTCTCTTGACCCTATATCTTGTTCCTAGCTTCTAGTGTTTCTGATGTGTTCACCGGTTGCTGCTTTAAAGATTTCTCAGAGGTCACAGCTTTGGTCTTGATTATGGACTCTAAAAAGCTGGGTTATAACCCATAATGTGTTGCAGAACCACTGGGTCCCCGCATGACAAGAGTATGATATGCTTTCATATGTCTGGACCCCGGGGTGAGGGAGGAAATTTTTCTTTCAGGCCCCTGCCAGTGAATGTTTAACAGGTTTTTGGGTATGCTGGAGTTGAACTGGTGTTAAGTGATCCTGTGCTCATGTGGAGTGAAGGAGGTTTGCTACAAGTTGTGAAATCTTCACACATACACATTTTACATAGTGGCAGAATAACACCAAGGTAAAGGGTATCCATTGGTTGTTTACGCGCTCTGTACTCATTTGAAAATTGACTTCACATCTTACTTGCCTATTTCGAGTCTTTTTTTTAAGGGCTGACGATGGTTTGCCTATACTGCATGGCACTTAACTTATCACCAGAAATGTGGGAAATCCACCAAGGAATGTTACACTATTATTTATGTCTGTCTGAAGAACAAGAAGATGGACTCATACTTTTCAACAGTTGCAGCTGTGAAATATTAACATCTGGCAGCAGCCAAATGACCATCTGTGGTCCCTGTGCTGCTACATGCTTCTTTTTTTCTTTAGTTATATTGGGTAGTTAAATGATAATTAAATGTGTTTCTGCATGCATGAAGTTCTTTTTCCCAATTATATAAACTATGAAAGGCATCATGATGAGTTTGTGCAAAAAATGAGCTCACATCAAATTCTTTGATACCAAATGGAACGCAGCATGAATTGTTATGATGAGTTATGAATCTGTTGAAACAGGAAGCAGCTCATGTTACCGCAACAGGCAGGGGTTTGACATTAAAATAAAGCAGTGAGGCTGTGGTGGTCAAGTTAGGGAATGAATGTACACGTTCACCTTCAGCTCCAGTGTCCTGCAGTCACTACTGGAGTTGCAAATAACACTCCTGAAAAGTCCTTTCATATGAATCCATGACCATACTTGTGTGTGTGTGTGCAGGGGTTTTTTTTACAATTGCCCATCTCCCTGTTACAAGTACTATTTCAGAACTCCTCTTCATGTACCAAATTAGTGGCTATTGAGGGATCGTAATCTTGTCAGCAATTTGTATCCTGTGGTCATGCACAGAGCAAAATGTCCCCAGCTTGAAACTATTACATCTTGCTGAGGGGGAACCTTATTGGCTCAAGATGTGAAATAATGGGGGCCATTTGAGTGGGATATGGTATTATCAGTAATGGATTTCATGATGTTTCAGGAAGTCAACCACTATACTGCCTGTAAGTGGTTATGTATGATACTGCCATAACTAAATGTCATCTTTAGTTTGAATAATTTCAGCTACGACAGATGGACATGGCCCATTCAGGTACTTACAAGGTGCAGCCAATTCACTGCCAATGTGATCAATCTGTCTTTATGGCTGTTGCACATTCAAATACCTAAAAGTTGATAAGACTATCGTCTTGGTTTGCACCATTTAACATGATTTATGACTTCATTTGATGTTGCCATTTTATAAAGGTTCTCCCTGCAATAAAGTTATCTTTTCCTCTGATATTAGAGAAGAGTCAAAAGTGAGACCTGTGAATATTTCCTTCACAAATAATTTAACTTGATGTAATTATTGCATATTTTGTAAAGCTTTTTAGACATTTATACACCTTTTCCTTACTTGCAGATTTGCTTCAGTCTTCTGGGACAGTTTTCATTTATAATATTGTAAGTAAAATTGAAATATTGTTATAGTTTGCCTGGAATCCTTTCATAATGTTGTGTTACTACACAAATGAAGATTTTATAACAGCTATATTTCACACCTTAAAAATGAATGGCTTTCCTTTGTGAAATAATTAAAACATACTAGTGGTAAAAATTCAATAAGATTATGTTATTTCTTAACACCCATATCTTGATTGATCTCCTTAACATTTATATATAATAAGGTGTATTTAAATGATTTAATTATATGTTAGAGAGACATTTTCCTCTTCTTGGTTTGTATCTTTGGCTCCTGACACTATATTAAGGTTCCTGTTTGTGACATTGAAGGGCCGCTGTCGTTGTACATAGATGTACAACATAGTTGATCACATGTCATAGGACAACTTCAAGATGCTTTGTGTGCACACGTCATGAAGGGTGGAGTTGACGTGTAACAGGCAAGGTGGGAGAGTGAATGCAGTGGAAAAGGAGTTGCAATGACATGAACAAAGGTTTTGAAGGACATTCAACCCCGTGATGCGGTGGTACAGAACATGTTTCTTGGTTTGTTTACGGATCAGCTCATCTCTCATATGACATGTTGATCAGAATTCATTTTTTGAGGAGCTGCCTGCAGTAAATTGTCGGTCTCTGCGATTTGTTGGCTGTAGCTTCATCGCTCAGTTTCCAAATGGCATGGCCGTATTATGATGAGATGCGAAACACCACTCCAAATCCCCATTGTTCTGCCCTCTCTGTGTTTCCGAGGCAACAGTCTCCTACCATCTGGAAGGCCCTCATCCCTCAGTTCCTCTCACTTTCCTCTAATGGGTTTCTCCTCTGTCCTTCTCCCATCTCATTTTCTGTTTCTTTCAGTACTGTTTCTCTTTTTTATTCTCTCAGACATTTTTTTTTACTTTTTTGTGCTCTAATTTGATTCTCTCTCCTGTTTTCCCCTTTCTCACTGTGGCTTTTTGTCATACTTTTCACTTTAAGTACTTACTGTATTACCGTACTCTTTCATTTACTCTCCACTATCCTCTTTTTATCCTCCTGTGGTCATTTCATCTCATTCCCTGCTGGCTTTGCCTTTTTTTCTCTTAACACTTCAGCTGTGTTCTTTAATACAAGTACCCTGTATTATGTACCTTTACACATTCATAGTCACACATGTTCATGCCCTGATACACACATGGCATATGTCCTAATGTGTATACACACACACTTGCACACACAGGGGGATGTAATCATGTAAGTTTCCTGGACTGGTCAGCTTGTAATTCATGATATCCAGGTGGATTAATCATATTTGACAGAACTTTATTGACAAAGACAGATAGGAGCCCCTGAAAGGTGTTTAGTTTCATTCAAACGTGAACTGTATGAGCAAGCATCCGGGAGAGAGAGAGTGTGTGTGTG
>NTHP01000419.1:213121-266734 GCA_003416845.1 Oplegnathus fasciatus | reverse complement strand
CATTACGTTTCTTTGTTGTCCCTCCCTTCTCATTTTCTGCTCCTTTCTTCCTCCTTCTTCTTTCATGTTTTTCTTCTCAGCTTCACAAGACATCCATCTTGGAGGTTCAGTCTCTCTTACTCCAGCCCTATTCGTCGTTCTTTTTTCTTGAGCTTTCAAATGTAAAACTCCCTCTTTCCTTCTTCATTTTCCTCCACCTCATTGTCTTCTCCTCGTCTTCCCCCTCAACTTTTTCCCCATTTACTTTTTTTTTACTGTCAGAACCTTCGTAACTTAATGGCTTCCCTGGCTAAAGCAGATTTGTGGAAACCTTTCTGTTTCTCGTCTACACCTTGGCATTCAGAGACAATCCGGGTCTCTTCTTCTCTCTATTTCTTGTCCTTATCCTTGTCTTTTTCCCTCCTCCTCTTCCTCCTCTCCTGTCTGGCTCAGCCCTCTGCGGTCACACCTCTTTGTCTTCTGTTAATGCTAACTTCCTATCCTCTTTACATTCATCTGCCTTCTCTCTGTCCTTTGCTCTTTGGTTGTTTCGGGGAATACAGATGAAGATTTTATTCTTTAGTGGTCTGCTCTTTGCCTGGAAACTCCTTGTCGGCCTGTGGTTTTAACACAGATGTGCCCGTGCTGTGAAGTCCTCAATAATAACATCTTTGGCACGTAGTCCAAAACACAAAATTAGTAGGCAGGTCAAAAAAACAAAGGATTGTATCTTCACCTTAGTTAAAGTGAGTTAGTGAAATAATCCCCAGTGAAATGCTGTCTGATGTTTATTTTTTGCATGCTCTTAACCCTCCATTCAACCCGTCTTACCAACCATATTTGACTCAGATGTGCTTGGTGTTTTTATTTCATGTAGCTTCCCACTTGTTGACCTAAGTCACTAAACCACAACAGCTCATTCAAAGTGACAAGCTAGGAGTTTCTTCTCATCATTTTCTTCTATCAGTTCTGTTGACAGCCATTAACATTTACCCGGTACATAATTTGAACACAAATATTGATATTGTCATTTTCATAATAAGGGGTGCCATAAACAACCAATTCTTGGATGCTACTGTAGAGTTCAGAGTGTAGATTAACAATAGCAGCTCTGTCCTGCTCCTTAATTTGGTTGTGGGGAAGTTTACACTCCAGTAACTCCAGTCAAACTTGCGTTAGATAGTGTTACATTGGCCAAACCCATCACTTAGTCCTCATCCTCAAGTTCTTTTCTCTTGTAAAAGTGAAAATACGAACATTAAAGCATAAATCTAACTGCTGCGTTGCTTGTCCAACTATGTTTTTCTGTAATAAGCCTCCAATCCAAGGATTATAGAACAAGTAAGATTGTATTTACATTCTTATTTATATAAGGCTTTAACCCTGCTATAATACTAAGGCTAACTAGCTCTACCCTGTAATACACGGACAATGCTGCTCCTTCATTTCCACGTCTTCTACGGGTCATCAGTTGGTGAGGTTGCTGACTTTTTGCCTGGGAGATGTAGCTTTTAGCCTCCGTCCTTTAGCATGATATTATGTGTGTAGCCATCATGTGCATATTTAAGACCCTTTTACGGGCCTTTCGTCTTCAAACAAATCAGCTGGAAACACTCAAAAGTCAGTTGGAGACAGCATTTTCTATCAACACACGTTTTAGCGTTAACATTAGCACACGCTAGCTAGCTACCTACAGCTGCTTTTGTTTACTTCTGGGTAGAATCACTCATCGCCCATTGTGATAGAAGTGACACCGTTATCATTGCAAACTCCACGTGTGCCGTGTGAGAACAGAAAGCTGTAGCATCAATAACTAGGAGGGGCGGGGCTTAGCGAACGGTCAGTTGCTGCTGAAAAGTGGTTCTAGTTTTAAGGGTATTTGTGAGGACAGTGTCAAACATGTAATACTCTATAACAAGCCTATTGTAAGACCCTGAAAATCAGCTTCTGGGGTTATCAATGGTCCAGTCCTCGACCAAATGGCTGTTGAGGTTCTGAATGTTATGTCTATGTATTTGGTATGCCCCCTAATCCTGGTTGATAATACCCTTCCTTAGCCTTTGACCCCAGCTTCTAAGTGTTTGGTGGGAACTGATGGAGTATCATGTGACTTCAAGGGGTCAGGAGTCGAGGGAGGTTTAGGGGTCTCTAACGCACACACACACACACACGCACACACACACAAGCACCAACGCAAACCACATTGACAGCTGAACCAACAGAATACCATCTCTGACATACACACACACACATACACTCAGATACACAGTATGTAACCACTTAACCATAAGTAGAAAAACAGCTTAGTGTCTTATTGGGCTTCTCCTAATAAAACAGCAAAACCTTTCTCTGCTGCTTCAGGCGTCACTCTTAATGAGTCAGCTCTGCTCTGTTAAGAGTTTGTTTTTTTCACTACTCACAGATAATACAATCCCAGATGCCACATACTGTACCTGTGCAGCGTGCTCACACAGCAGCTTTGTGTGGTTTAACTGAATCTAACAAAGACATCTGCCAATCATGCTGAAAGCCTTCAGTCTCTGCTCGATGCCTGGAAATCCTGGTCAACTGCCTGCCTGATGTCTCTGAAAACCAATGATTTATGATTATATGTTTAAAGTTATATAGTTTTTGCTCATGTTCTCTTATTCTGTGTTGCCACTATTGAACATGATACACAGGGAGTTGACATGAGTGCTCATGTCCATAATTACATTGCAGGATCCCCTTAAGGATCAGTTAATATAATTGAATTTTGAAGCAGCATAAATGTGCATATTCACAAGCAACACCTGATTTCATTGAAACTCATTTAAAGTTTTAAAGCTCATCGAGTTCATAATGATACCACATATGTGAAAATATTTGCTAACTGTCCTTGTTTAATGTGTAATATTATCATGGAAGGACATTAGGCAGCTCAAGGGCCTATTTTATACTTTTTATATATTTTTTAGATATTTCCTTTCATTCCTTGATCAACCCTGTTTTAACATTTTCTGAGTACCAGATGATGATTTTCTTTCACAAGTTAATTTCATAGATAACTTGATTGATGTACTAATACTCGAAAGAATTTACTAAGCAGTTCTAAATCAATATTAAACGTAATTAACAAAAGCGTCAAGATGTGACGCAGGTTGCATTTTCATTCCAGTACAGTCTTCCTACAAATGGACTTTCCTCTCTTCTCCCACCCTTCCTTAGATAGCAGATAAAATATTTCTCCACCCTTCATTATTTCTCACTTAAGCTTTTATTGCCTCATTGTTTGGACTGTGATGCCTCTGTGATTAAAGCTTCATAATGAAGTATCACATTAGGAAGATGGAACTAAGTTAAACTTAGTTAAACTCCAGGGACATTATATCACAGCAGCTCCATTTTCACTGTGGCTCACCAAATGACATTACGACAGCAGTTGTGGAACAATTTGAGCTATTAATCTGTTTTATTACCAGACTGTCAAAATATCGTGACTCTCATTGACAAAGAACTGTTGAATGCAATTTGAATATATGAAGTACTTTCCCAACCTCAAACCTAAAATCAGTTTTAAATGGAAATCAACACAAGGTGAAGACTCAGCTCTATGAAGACTCATAAAGAAATAACTGGATTAAAGCTGCAGTAGTTTATCTCCTCTTCGTTTCCTTGCTCCTCTTCCACTCACTTTAAATATCACTCTTTACTCCCCCTCTTTCTCCCTCCCTCCTCTCTTTCTCACCTTCTATAACCCTCCCCCTGTCATCGGAAACTTTTCCTCTCTTCCCATTTTGAGGTGGTGTTGTTTGTGTTTGTGCCGTAGTGTTTGGTTTTATTGAGACAATCCATCTGCCATGTGGCTGTCATTGGCTCTCGGGAGTTTTTTAATGTGTTGTGTCACAACGTTACGTCTTGTCTCTCTTTCTTAAAGGTATTTGTGTCTCTCTGAGACAGGCTGGGATGATCGATAGCTGTGTGTGTGTGTGTGAGTGTGTGTGTGTGTGTGTGTGTGTGTGTGTGTGTGTTTCCACTAGTATAACAGCTGTATCCAGCCCTTTTAGAAAGAGTAAGTGAAAGTGTGTGTGTGTTTATGAGGGAGAGCGGCAGGTGCAGAGGACATATAACAACTCCTTGTTTCCTCTGAAATCCATCAGAAATCTCTTAAATACCAGGGAATTAGAAAGGCTCACATTACTCACAATTACTGTCAGACCTGGAGGGAAATCTTTCCAATTATCTTTCCAAACATCTAACCTATGTGCCCTGAGTGCACTATCTACATAACTAACAATGAAGTCATCCATAAACAGGTATTACATAGTTAAATTTCACTTCAAACTGAGCTTTCAATGGCTTTTCTGTTCTGCTTGGAATGTTTTTAATTATTTCATTTTCCTTTGATTACTCTCTCAATTATGTTAAACTAGTTGTTGCATGTGCCAGGAAGCAGTTCTCATTCATTACATCTGTTTCTCTCTTCCTATCTTTCCCTCTGTACCTCTCTCTCTCTCTCACACACACACACGCATATGCGAACACATACACACACAGACCTCCAGCCTCCTCATTTGGTCTTAACTCCTCTCCAGCTGTGTGCCAATTTGCCTCCTCCAGAGTACGTGGGGTTTGGGAGGGGGTGATTAGGAGCTAGCACTGCATTTAAGCTAAGGTTTGCAGTGTGTGTGGGTGTGTGCGTATGCGCATGCCAGTAATGGGTTCCATCCTCATTACCCCGTAATCCCCAGCTGCTGTGCAGTGCTGACTGGGTTCCTGGAGGGAGAATTCCAAACTTGCCACCGGATTTACAGTGAATTCCCTGAAGATTCCCACTGGATTTCCACTCCATTCCCAATATGGCAACTCTCAGAAGATTCTAAGGCAGCAACTAACAGTTATTTTCATTATCAATGAATCTATTTTTTTATGTCCTTTATTCTGAAAAATGTTAGAAAATAGTGAAAAATGCCCGTCACATTTCCTGAGCCAAATGTAACTTTTCAAATTGCTTGTTTTGTCTGTCCAGCAGTCCTATAACAGCCCTATAAAAATGATATCAAATTATATAAAACTGCAAAAAGCAAATTCAGAAATTGGCTGCGTTTTCTTTCGACCACTTAATCAGCTAATTGTTTCAGCACTTAAACACTGTGTGGATTCTACTTTTGCTTTTTTTGGCTTTGAATATTTCCAGCTTTATTGAGCACCTGTTAAACCCCAATCCTCCCAGAGATCCAATAAATTGACAGTATTTTCCATACTCTATGTGTTCCATCTTAATTTCCAGTAGATCACATCACATTGGCGACAGGCGGTGACACTGGTTTGGACATCACATGGAAATCTAAGCAGGCCACAAGTAACCAATAAACACAAATTGATCAGAGCCATTCTAGCTAGTACAGTCATTTATAACTGTAGTCGTGTAGTAGTGATGTGGAATCAAATTTCCCGTGCATTTTTTATTTAGAATACTAGCATCTCACTTCTCCTCACCTCTTTATCCTCATCTCGTTTCATTATTCTTTACTCCACATTTCCTTTCACTGTTTCTATTCTTAATCGTTCCTCTCTCTTTCTACATTTAGTCTCCTTCCCCGTCTTAAACTTGTCTTATCATCTATCTCATGGCCCACTGGCCTTTTCTGCTTCATCTCATTTTCTCTCTATTTACAGGTTTGTTACAAATAATTGTTTGTGCAGCCTGATTTTTAAAAAATATGACACCTAGTATCCTAATTTGGAACGGTGATTGAAAGCCTAAAAATGACAATAAATCATGGTGCATTTTAAACAGGTAATAGAGAAGTGAAGCATATGTTCACAAAAGCTGCTGATGCCTCTTAATTACCTGTAAATTTTACAGATGTCTTTTCTTTCTTACAGCCTGCTGCTCCTTTTTTGTGTCTTCCTCACTTCTTATCCTTGTTTTTCATCTGCATCTCTCCCTCATACCTCCCCCTACACTTTTCCTTTCCTCCCCTCCTTCCTGTCCATCTTATCTCTCTCTTTACCTCTCTGTCCTGCCTTCTTCACCTCCCCGTCACCTCTCCACTGCTCTTATCTCTGTCTTGGTGACATTATCGGGGGCTCAGGGGCCAAATGCTGAGTGACAGATTGACTGACTGATATTGGGCACAGGTATACCGGCTCAGAGATGGATAGCAAGCCATGTAGATTAGCTGGCAGGCAAACTTGTAGTCATAAAACTTCTAAAAAGAGAGAGAGGGGAGGGGGACAGTTGGGGGCAGCTGGCAGACTGACGTGTTGGTAGGCTTTCCAGCAGAAGAGAAGCAGACAAAACGGCTGTGGCTATCAAGAAGGGAGACATTTAAGACATGTAGCTGATACGCTTACCCAGAGTGACTTGCAATAATAAGTGTAGCAGAATAAGTCGAAGACCAGAAGACAGATGACAGATAGGTTGACAGAGAAGCAGAAATGTAATGTGTTGGTATGTGTGTGTGTGCTCACACACACACTCTCACGCGGATATGGAGCCAGGAGGGGCAGAAGCAGACATCCCAAACATGATGGGCATGCAGTTAGTTAGACACTTTCCACTGCTGACCACCCAAATTGACACACACAGGCGTCAGCATGGAGACCACCAGTACTCTGTGTGTGTGTGTGTGTGTGTGTGTGTGTGTGTGTGTGTGTGTGTGTGTGTGTGTGCTCTGTGCAAGTATTTATGTACAAATCTGTGTTGGATTCAGTCTGTCTGTCTCCGTGGTTGTGTGCACATTAACATTATCTCCAGGCAACAGGCTACAGGTCAACTCTGTGATTGGTTGGAGGCTGTGGAGCCCCACCCACTCAACTATGCATATCAATGATAAGTGTCATTACAGTATGACACTCGGTGAGAGTGACATGATTCTGCTGAACACATTTTAACACAAGTACATGCTTCAGCGCACATTATTCTGAAGTATATTAATCCAAAATGGGAGTCAATATAAATTGAATCAAAATAGTGCAGGGTGTTTAAATACATGCACACATTTAATCTCACATTTATTTTGAAAAACAGAAATAAAAGCGTAGAGTAAAGAGAAGGAAAATGAGGCAGATGGGTAGATCAAGAAAAGGATGAGAAAACAAATGTAGACAGATGAAAAGAGACAGAGAGACAGAGAGATAAAATGTAATACCTCATAATGTTAGCTATGTGGACGACACATGTTTGTGTACTTGCTTTCCACTGGGCACAAGACATCGATATCTATTAGCAGGACTGGACTGGATTACCACAGCTGTGTGTGCGTGTGTGTGTGTGTTTGCGTGCATGTTAACTGAGCCCTAGCCTACTTAAAACTGTCACATGTCACTTATATTCTGTTGCTATGTGATCTTTGGCTGGGATGGGTTATTGGCTGTCTCTCTCTCTCTCTCTCTCTCTCTCTCTCTCTCTCTCTCTCTCTCTCTCTCTCGTCTAAAACAAATAGTTTTCAGCAGGTTTTCATGAATATTTTAGCCATTTAGTCATTCACCAGAGAAACTGACAATAAGTGCAGCATTAGAATTCGGTGATATTTTCTTATTTAAAGACATGAAAAGAACATCACACACCAAACAAAACAGCAAACTCTAACTAGATGTTCAAAGTGCCGGCAGTTGGTTGACAATTTGTTTTATTGTGTGTGATTACATGCAGAGCGAGAGGTTAAAACTGTGGTGTTATTTTCTTAAGTATAGAAAACTCACTTGTTAC
Organism: Oplegnathus fasciatus; assembly: GCA_003416845.1. Classification (NCBI taxonomy): domain Eukaryota; kingdom Metazoa; phylum Chordata; class Actinopteri; order Centrarchiformes; family Oplegnathidae; genus Oplegnathus; species Oplegnathus fasciatus. The sequence goes on along the minus strand of NTHP01000419.1, from coordinate 259,059 downwards.
ATTTCTTAAAAATTAAAATGCCACCATTTGTTTTAAAATTGTGTCGCTCTCTTCCCACAGACGAGGTCCGTTGGATCCAGCTGACTACCCCATGCAGCCCTGGTCAGGTCATTACCCCGGACCTCCCCAGGTCCCACAGGGATACCCTCAGTCCCCGTCCTACCCTAACCCCAACTCCCAGTCTGGTCCGCCTTACTCGGGCTACCCACCCGGCCAGCCATATGCTCGGACAGGTGACCCTCGGGGCGTCGACCCTGGGTACTACCCCCACCCAAGGTAATTAAAAGTTGCTTTATATCACATGATCCATAATGCTGTACACAGAGGTTTTTGATAACAACTTCGCTCATCCTCGTTTCAATTATGGATGAATTCAGCTTTTACTACACTGTTAGATCACCTGTCCTCACCTGTTCTTTCTCATATTGTGATAATGGTCGACTTGTTTTCTGCTCCTAGCTCCCAGCAGAGAGGCCCCTTGCGGCAGGATGTGCCCCCATCTCCTACCCCTCCACTTCGTGGACTGCGGTACGACACTATGACGCGTGGAACCGGGGGTGGAGCTTACAGGTAGGGGAGGAAGATGATTTCAAAGTTTGAAGTATTTTTTACATTTTAAGTAAGAGCACAAAAATTCACTATGCCCTGGATGAATCTGAGAATATGTTTGATTGGTTACAGGCACCTGGTGGATCCCAGTCCAGACCAATATGGCTATACTGGGGAGGGAGGAAGACAGCAACAGCAACACCAAACCAACCCAAGACAGAAGAATGCCATGACTGCAGCTGTGTAGACCAATCAGGTCCAAAGATGAAAATGAGCAGAATGCTAACTGCTTTGTGTTGTGCAGCTCTTCTGCTGTCGGTACTCCAATGAAATAGAGTTGAGACCTCTTAATGGTGTGATTTGAATCACTATCATTATAAAACATTGTCTACGCTGTTTGAAGTATATGGTAATACACAGACAAGCAAGGTAAAGGAGGTTAATTATAGAGCGGCCGCGTGATGTATAATGCCTTATTGTTTGATGTCATTTAAATTGCTTTGAGTCTTTGCAGAGTATAAAATTAGCAGGGTTTTCACTTTTCACTATACTCTGATTAAGTCGTGTCATTCAAGAAGCAGTCAGAGCGACAAAGGTAATTAGATCCATTTAAATTAAGGCAATAAAGGCATACATACAGCTCTACACAGTCTCATACAGTATTGTACCTGATGGTTTCAATGCTGCCGCTTCATGAACAAGACAAAAACTAAAATATTCTAAAATGTAACATGTAGTGATGTGTCAACCTTGTGGCCACCTGTGGCCATTCACAGAAATAAAACGACACCTTTTAGTGTCACTATTTTTGTGTGATGAAGCCAAATTTATTCTTGAGACTGAAGCAGTTCGTGTTTACAAAAAAAAGTGATTGTAAATGTTCCTGCATTCCAAAACTGTGCGGATAGCAACAAATAAGTCTGAAGATATCATTCTTTGCTCCCTTAGTAACGGCTGCTGGAACAAAAAATCATAACTCTACAATTACAAGACAGTTCTTCATCCAGGCCAGATTAACAATAAAAACAGTTACAGTATGTTTTTAAATGAAGTGCATTTTGAGGCCTATTGTCTCAATTTGCCAAACAGGGAGAACGCCACTATACCAATCTTTATGAAAGTACAGATTTTGTACTTGTGACTAGTCTGACGTATCACATACAGTACTGTTTTGTCAATGAATTATGGAAACATCTGAATAATTGAAGTGCACTAAAGCACAGTAGAGCACTGTATGAATGATCTCTACGTGTAATAATATGTTTTTAATAATGCTATGATTGCCTTTCATTTTTATCCGAAATATTTCTCTCAGTAGAGATGATTTTAAATATATTTTTTAGTACAGGACTAGATATAATCCGAGTCTTAAACCACGCCTGGATGACCTATGAATGACCCTGTTTCTGCTTTACAATTATCTTTTCAAACTACATTGTAGTACTGAATCTCAAATTTACTTTAATTTCTGTTCATTTCAGGACATATTACCATTATTGGACCTACATTTATCTTACAATAGTTAACTTTATTTAGAATTACCTCTACTTGAATGTATGAAAACGTCTTGGATTACATTTTCACAGTTATCTGTACTTAATCCATGGAGTCAACCGGTGTTTATCGGATCATTCCAGTTTTTGCTCGCTTTTTGGTTTTCTATCAAGACATCTAATTCAGACATGATCCACTGCTTTAAACAAGAAGGGGACAACCACATTTTTCAAACTTTCGTCAGAATGCTCATATTAACCTACGAACTTTGACGCTCTGGAAGATGCTAAGAACAAGACGACCATTTTGTAGTAAACCTGAGACCTCCTGTCAAATCACAACCCAGTTGAGGCAACACCCACACCAAAGCAAGATGATTCCAACACTTATATTATTGCTGCCTTCTCCTCTCCTGGGAGTAACTCCTAGTATTTAGACAGTATTTGTTTCATAACATATACTCTTTAGAACAACTAAATTATCGGGTTGGAGCACATATGTGATAATGGTGCTTAAACATGATAGACAGCAATGTAAAATAAGTTGGGGAATACAGGAAATTAGCAAAAACTCTAATAATGGTGGAATAGTTCTCCATTTCATATAATTTAACCAAATGATGGGCTGTTGGGTCACATGTCAGTCTTGTACCATTTTCATGCTGAATGTAAAGTGTTTATGCTCTGGAGATGTCCATACTGTTGGGTAAACCAGGCAGAAAAGGTTTTTCTTTTTTGAGCAGGTGTTTAGCTTACCAGTTACAGAGCTCGTTTTCACTCTGTATTACTTAGCAGCCTCTTTCTCTCTGTGCTGTCTGTGTATGCCATGTACTGTAGTGTGGCTGTGATGGCTGTTCGTGGCACATCTCTGTGACCTGATGGTGTAGGCGTCACTATGTGTTGAAGTGCACACAAGTCCTGTTGAAACATGAATTGCGCTTCAGAGTGCTCTTCCCAGTGCCGCACCACAGTGCATATCCATTTAGCCACTTACTAAACCATCAATTAAGTGTAACTAAGAGTTAGAGTCTTGCTTAACATTTCCGTGTTTCACTCCACAAAGCTCAGCAGTATTAATTTCAATGGAGATTAAATGTTGAAAATGACATTTCAGGATTAGGTGAATTGCATTTCTGTTAATATGACTGAGGGTGCAATCCCACTAAAGTGAATGTTGAGAGTAATTTGACTGAAACCCATGCAAAAGAATGTGAAGTACATTTTGCCTCAAAACCATCTCATTTGCTTGTTTGTTTGACAAACCTGGATCTTGATTGAAAAGGGGAAAGAAGGCGTGCAGGTAGGAAGGAATTTAGACAAAAGAACAGTGAAAGGAAGGAAGGAAGGAATAGAAGTGAGGGATGGGTGAGAAGCAAGGAAGGAAAAATTAAGCAAAAGGATGTAGAGAGGGGCACTGATAAAGAGGGATTAAAGAAACAAGTAATAGACTGAAAGTATGGATGGAGGAAGGTGGAAGAAATGATAAGATCAGCTGCAGTGCAAAGACCCCAAGGCCTTCGTGCTTCACAATGGTTTGATTCAGAGAGTTTTCAAACGAGAACAGAGCGGAGGAAAGAATGAAAGTTCACAAAAATTTGGATGGCAGTTGATCTGCAGTAGGAGGAAGGGTTACAGGAGTGGGCTTGTATTGATTGAATGTAGCGACTTTGGGAATTGCTCACAAATATTTGTCTTTTTCATGCTATTATCACTTTTCAGCACCAATATGGAAATCAAAATTCCACATCAAACTGTAAAGTTATTACGGAAAGTACAATAATAAAGCACATTTGTGAAGTTTAGAGAACCAACACCGAAATAATTCACATGCCCCTTTAGGTCATTCACTCCTTTGCTCAGTGTTAGCATTGTTGCAGCAGGCTAACACATAGGCCTTCACAATGGTAGAGTAGTGTGCCTAGCATTACCTCAGAACTCGCATTAGGTCAAATGATAAATGGTAGTTGGGTTGTAAAAGTTAGTCTAATTAATCTTGAAAACAGTAAAATGTTAATGCAATATGATAACAAAATAGTATATAGTTTTATAAAACATGTTACCAAAAATTCAGTTTTCTTATTTTGGATAATCATATGTGCCTATGTGTTACAGTATGTTTAAGAGTGAGCACGGAGCACCAGAGAAAATGATCTTCTGGGGTCACATGGACGATTTTGGTGTCATCATTCCAAAAATGTATTGCACTTCTTGAAGACTTTAAGAATGATCAGAATGCAAAGATGGAAGGTGTCTTCTAAACTGTGTGTATCTGAATGCTGGGTCTGTGCCTGGTGATGCTTTGCTGAGCTTCAGTATATTGAGATGTGAACATTACATGAAGGTGTATTATTGTTATTCTTTTGATACTAGTACACAATTCACATGTATGTAACTCTTCACAAGCATTTATTTTTTATGTATTTCTTTTTAACGATGGTCTGTGTTGTTGGTTGGGTGTAGCAGAGCCACAGAGTGTTTGGCCACTGTTACCATGCTACTGTCAGAAAGAGGTACACTGCATAGCTTTGATCACTTTTCTCCCCGAATTCTGTTCATGTTGTTTTTTCTCTGTTTTAATATGAAATTATTACTATCATTTTGCTTTAAAAGAATTAAGTGTCCCACAAATTTTCAACTTGCTTTTTTAAAAATTGGAGGGGGGGGGAACATTGTGGCACATTGCATAGCATGGTTAACATATCAAACATTCTGTAATTATGGCTCTTTGGTTTATGGCAGTACAGTATGAGTTGCACAAGCTGAAGGTACTAATCAGAGTCTTCTATATGAAGAGTTCTGGTACTCCTGGTTCTCCCTTTACAGAGATCAGTGTATGAAGGAACCAACTAAACAACCTCTCTGTCTTAGAAGTATAACATTTTTTATTAAGCTGCTTGTATCCAAAAATGAAAAAAAAATCTAATTTTATAATGTTGTCACAATAACAATGATTTCTATTATTGTTTTCCTACTTTTTCTATTTATGTATATAACATCTCCTTTTGCATTAAAATATTCATTTTAAAACTGGATTTGCCAAAGATGTCATACTTTAAATATTTTAAACATGTGCTCCTTTTTTTAAGCTACAGTGCATGCCCAGAACATCTGCTAAGGTTAATTAAATATGAGTCAGGAGAAATTATTTCCCTCATGTCCCCCGTACACTGCAAGGTGAATCATTAACATTGCAAACCCAATTTAGTCCATCATTTAAGCGGCTGATAAATTGTACCTTTGTGATAAGAGATAGATGTTGGCCCCAAATTAATGTAAGACTAATTATCAATTAGAAAAAGAAGATAAGGTACACTGATTGCAAAGTTTTTTTGAGTTTTTCTGGCGTAGTGCCATCACTCTGCTAGGTCATATTCCTCCGATTAATAAGCATTTAGTCACAGCCTGTGGCTTGAGGTGCTTTCTTATTTATCAGACACTATGGGTGCTGGACTCGGGCTGCAATCAGAGAAGTTAGTAGTAATGAGACACGGAGGCCAAGGGAATGTTTTATCAGTCAAGGCTTAATTAGCATATCCCAGACCTCTCGGCCAATGGGGAGGAGGAGAGGAAGTAATTAAATTCTCCCGAGTCACTGCCAAGGTTCATTTTGTGCACAGTGTTCAATATGGATCTAGAAAGTGTGTCTGTGTGTTTTGTGTATTTTCAACATTCAATATTCTGATTATAATGGCTATTTAAGTTCTGGTGTTTGTGTTAACTTAATTAGTTAAAGATTAATTGCAGTGTACTTCTGGACTCTTCTCACTGTCTGGATCAAACATGTCACTGAAATGGAGCAAATGAAAAGAGTGTGGTCAGCTGACTGACTGTTTTCCTGACTGTTTCTTGACAGATAAACTTTTGACTCCACAGCTTTTTTTTTTAGCTGTCTGGTTGGTTGAAAGAATGAAAAGCTCACTGGCTCCCTAAATCTCTATTAAAGAGATCTCTATTAAAGGAGGGGGGGGGGAGGCCGTTATCCGGATGGTTGGGATCCTTAATGATTCTCCTAGCTTTATTCTTGCAGCGCCTGGTGTAAATATCCTTTAAGCAGGGTAGAGCACCGCCACTTGTATGTTCAGCCAAACGAACCACTCTTTGCAGGGCCTTGCAGTCCTGTTTGGTGCAGTTCCCGTACTAGGCAATGATGTTCCCCGTCAGGACGCTCTCGATGGTGCAGGAGTCGAAATTCCTCAGTATTTGAGGAGATACGCAGAATCTCCTCAAGCGTCTGAGGTGAAACAATCACTGACTTGCCTTCCTCACCACAGAGTCAGTATGCAGCACCCAGGTCAGGCCTTCGGTGATGTGGACACCAAGGTGTCTGAAGCTGTCCACCGTCTCCACCAAGGACCTGTTGATATTAAGGGGGGCGTAGTTCCTTCCCTGCTTCTTTCCAAAGTCCACTATCAGCTCCTTAGTCTTGCTGACGTTCAGGAGTAGGTTGTTTTCCTGACACCAGCGGGTCAGGTCCTCTACTTCCTTCAGGTGGGCCTTTTCATTGTTATCTGTGATCAGGCCCACCACAACTTGACGATGGTGTTTGAGTCGAAAGTGGCTACACAATCGTGTTTGTACAGGGAGTATAGCAGGGGGCTCAAAACGCAGCCCTGGGGTGCTCCGGTGTTAATGATGAGGGTGGAAGATGTGTGTCCACCCACCCTCACCGCCTGGGATCTGCCTGTCAAGAAGTCAAGGATCCACATGCACAGTGAGGTGTTAAACGCTGAACTGTAGTCAATGAACAGCAATCTCACATAGCTCACCTCTCTTGTCCAGATGGGATAGGGTGGTGTGGAGGATGTGTGCTATGGCATCTTCTGTTGATCGGTTGGGATGGTAGGCAAAGTGTAGTGGGTCCAGTGTGCTGGGTAGTGAGGAGCAGATGTAATCTTTGACTAGCCCTTCAAAGCATCACTACAGAGGTGAGTGCCACTGGGCGGTAGTCATTCAGACTGGCTGGTCTTGTTTTCTCGGGCACAGGAATGATGGTGGACTTCTTGAAGCATGTGGGTATGACAGACTGAGCTAGGGACAGGTTGAATATTATTGTGAACACTGGTGCTAGTTGGTTTGAGGACCCGCCCACTGATACCTGCTGCTTTCTTGGTGTTCACACACATTAAAAGACTTCCTGTGAAAATAAAATGATCCTCACCACAATTTGCAGATCTGTGCAGCTTTCAGACACTATAAGCTTCTACAGTTTCTTCTATTTTGGGTGGGGTTGGACCAAAAGTTTATTTGATCTTACTAAGACAGCAGAGAACCTCAAGTCTCTTGGACAAAGACAAGTTTCAAAGATAGAGCAACAAACATTTACATGCAGTGCTTTATTAGAAAATTGTTGTAACTGTGTTTGAGTTAAGTTTTCGGCAAATAAAGCTATAGTAAGTTTGACACGGGCTTGGCTGAAACTTTTAACCTCCATGTCACATTCTAGAGCAGTGGTTCCCAATCTTTTTGACTTGCGACCCCTTCACGACTCCAAATAAATGTAACCATTAGCTCAACTTCGCTTAACTTAAGGCTAACAAGTAGCTGAGCTAGTGCTGCTGCTTTTTCCCCCAAACCCAATAATGGCTGCAAGTTGTCTGGTGTTAATTATTTGAGCAACCTTCAGCTGGCTTCCAGAAGAAGTGGGTGCAAACATAGGGTTAGGGTTAGGTCAGCATATTGGGAAGTGCCTAAGAAAAATATGGTAGTGGTTTGCATTCTGGGTGTAGTAGAAAATATTTCCAGGGAATAAACACATTTTTAAGATTATTTTATTTGTCTGTCGTGTGTCCCCAACTTTCAGAATTTAAAATATTAAATATGGGAAATGGTCCTTAAAGAGAAGCTGATGGTACTGTATACCAGGGCTCTGTTTCTGGGAGATGTCTACCTGCTGGTCACAGTCACTTAATTGACAAGTAATCTGCTCAGATCATAACTAACCCTGCAGTAACTTCCGAGGTTTCCTGGCAGAGTAGCTGACTGAGTGGCCTCGTGCTGGTAAATTTTTGGGCTGATGCTGTGTTTGAGAGACTGTCAAACAGCCTCACTGACTGACTGAATGAACTAGTCACTGACTGACTGGGTGTGTAATTGCTCCGACCTCTCTCCCAGGGCAGGTTTGGCATGCTGTAATTATTAGCAGTTATTATTAGTAGTTTTAATAATCATTGGAAGCCATTGTAATTAGGATTTCCTATTATGAGTGGCTGCCAGTTTGTGGACGTGTGACTGTGTGTGTGCGCCTACTTGGCAAGGTATTGTTCAGTTGTAGCTATTATCGGCAGCCTGGCAGCCTGCTTTTTGTTCCCTTGACTTCTGATTGTTCTTCGTGTACACACTGTGTTTCAGGGCCACCCTTGGAACTGCCAGACCTCCCAAAATCCTCATTAATTATTGTCAACTTACAATCTTGTTTTCTCTATAACTGTGGACTCATGATTCAAGTGTGACAAGCACAGATCACCATGGGAGTGTTTTGTTTTTTTTAGACACAGTTGCGTGCACATACACACGTCCATTTTAATCATGTTAGTATAAATTTACCTCTGTGTTCATGTTTGTTGCCTCTGGAACTTTAGTGAGATGACAGCATCATTGACTGAAACTGATGGTGAAATTCAATACTGTACAAATCAGCATCGATATGCAGAAGTAATACACAAGGCCAAATGTCAGTTTTCCATTAAGTCATCAGATTTGATCACTCCATTCAGCACTTTGTGTGCCCCTCAGAAAATACAGGAAATACTGTACTTTGGGTGGGGTTGTTTCAAAGGTTTGTGAGATCTTGCCAAAACAACAGGGTGGAACCCCAAGTCTCTCTGACAAAGACGCATTTCAAAGGCAGGTCAGCTTAGTGCTTTTTTAGAAAATTGTTTTAAATTTGTGTGTTTTCGTTACATTTAGGGAAATAAACGTATAGTAAGTCAGGCTTGTCTGAAAATTGTAGCATCCATGTCATTTTAGTGTAGTGGTTCCTGACCTTTTGTCCTAAAACAGAAAGTCTACTGGGGAACCAGTTTATATGTCAACAGGTTGTGACACTCCAACCAAAGACTGATTTTTCCTTCTCAAATAGTTGATTTAAATACTTTTTTGCAGGCATGAATATGCAAAATTGTCCAGTGATTCACAAGAAAAAAGTGTAAAATAAAACAGTTCTTTTTTGCAGAAATATGTTTCCCACTTTCCAATCGTGTTAAACACCTCACAATCCTTTCGGGGGTCATAACACCCAGGTTGGGAACCACTGCTCTACTGTAAAGGAACCCTTTGAAATGTAGATTCAACTGCAGGAATACATGAACAAGCCAGTGACCACGTACAAGAAGCAGAGAGAGCAGAGGTGGGAGTGTTGATAACGGCAAATTCTGTTTTGTGTGCGTGTGTGCGTGTGTGCGTGCGTGTGTGTCAGTCCAGATTCACATCCTGACAGGGTCATGGACAGTGTATTAAGAACCCTGAGTGTGTCTTATTAAGTGTTTGTCTGTAAAAATTACATTTCCTCTGTCCCCTGTGCACAGTAATGACATGTGGTAAACTCCACTGGCAGCTGTTTCCCCTTTTCCCATCCTACACACACACACACACACACACACACACACTGCAACCCAGCGGTAACCTTGAGGCACTTGCTAGCACACATACTCGTGTTCTCTCTTGCTGGATCCACCGGGCCTCTGAAGAGGTGAGCCTGACTGGCTTTGTGTGCCAGACTCGATCCACACAGCGCTGGGCCACACTGGGTGGGATTTCGTAGTGTGTGTGTGTGTGTGTGTGTGTGTGTGTGTGTGTGTGTGTGCTGCTGCTGCTGTGTTCGGCTGCTTGCCAGCATTGTCTCATGATGCAAGTTCAGTGTGGGACTTCCAGGACAGAAGAGAGCAGCCAGGAGTTATACACAAACAGAATTCAGGTATGAACAGTTGGCCACACACTCTGTACGGCACACAAAACAAACACATAGGATACTAACACACTATTTATCTTTTTCACTTAGACTCAAACACAAAGACTAGTAAAGTCTAGTTTTTGCTATCCCCATGTAAGGCAGCCGGCGCGGCTGTGAGTGTGAACCTGAACCTGGAAGTGATCACACAAACACAGAAACAACACTGCAGGAAGCAAAGAAAACAACAACACCAACAGTTTCTTCTGGGCTTATATTTCTCCACCTTGTACTTATACGTATGCTCTTTTTTTATGCTCCAATAGTAACTACTGTAGGTTTGTGTAACCAATGCATAACTCAGAAGAATGTTTGACCCGTGTGTTTTAGAGATCAAACACTGATTCCTTCACACAGCTTTTACATAACCAAAATCTCAGTTATGATTTTAAAACAAGTGCTTTTTTACATTCCTTTCCCATTACATTTAAATACTTTAAATGCTTTAGAAAAACATCCTGGATGTCGCATCAGTGGCCGTTGGTTTTGAACAGTTTGTTACAACTGTAACAAACTGTTTTTTATCAAAATGTCTCACTGTTAACACCTTTGTGGAGCTTTGAGTGTCAAATTAGATTTTACTCAATGTGCGTACATACAGATATTACTACACACACTATCCGACACCTGTGCATGTGTTCCTCGCGTTCAGGAGACGCATAATTCTTCGCTGCAACAGTATTTAGTTTGTCAGGCTGATAAAAGGACAGATGACACCCATCAGAGAGAGAATAGACAAAGTGAGAGAAAACAGGACTACTGCTCCTTTTTCTCTGTGAAGGAAATGAAGTTGCTTTATTCACCTCAGCTGCTTTCCTTTCATCGTTTTCCTTTTCTCAGCCGCAATGTTACAAACCACCAAACAGACTTAACTCGTCTTTTCATTAATATGATTCTCGTGTCTGTTTGTATCTACATTTCCCATCACCCTTTAAAGTTTTTTTTTTATTCACTCATGCATCTTTCTAAAGTTTTTCTGTTGTATAATGAAATTTAAACAGAAAATTTGGTTTTGTGTTATCTGTTTGTTTTTTTTTGCTTCTGTAATAATTTCAAGAAATAATAAAATGGCTTGATTTTCCATTAATGCTAATAGGGTGTGGAGTCTGAGAGGATTTCATTCACTCTGCGGTCAAGAAACAAATTCAGCACACAGGCTATCATGACATTTCAATTAGAGAAAGAAAAGAGTTGTGGAGTTGTGAGGCTGTCAGTCAGCAGCTTTGACAGCATTGGCATTGTTTTATCTGACAATTGATAACAATTATTTTGTGAATAATATTTAGTTTTCTAAAATAATTACAACAGAATAAGCCGAACAGAAAAGCTAATCATAAAGAAATTACCAACATAGTTAATTATGTACTGTAAATTACTAGTCAAGTCAAGTAATATTTATTCATAAAGAACATATTAAAAAAAAGTTGACCAACTTTCTTCACAGAAAGATGACAATTAAAATCAGACAAAAACACAAAATAAAGTACATCATCATGAAAAGCTACAAAAAAAATGTGTAAAATAATAATTACCTCGAACCTCACAATTAGATTTTCATGTTTTAACTTTAAAGAGTTCTCCACCTTGTCAAAACTTCGTGCGTACATCACCCAGAACGCAACTCGACCGCAGACAGCTTGATCAGAGGTTTGGATGTGTTGTGCTAGTAGTGGCTAATGTAGCCTCGAGCTGCTAGCCTCAAGCAGAGAGAGGAGCGGGCTACAGAGGTCTGGTGAGCTCACACTCCACCAGATTCTTTTCTTTTTCAAACTTTGCAGTCTTCAGCCCCAACCAAGATTTTGCACGGCTCCCTGTGGAGCCACAAAAGACTTTGTACAACTTTTTTTTCACATGTGCATATGCAGCTGTACTCCCCAAGACCTGTAAACAGACTTTGATGGGTAAAGTTCCCTTTTAAGTTGAAGGAGTATGCTTCCCTTTGGGATGAGAAATTTCTGCTTCCTGTATACCCTATTTACATTACCCATTGGACAAACTGAACTGTACAGCACCCAAAACACTGTACAGCTTTTCTGTGAAGGTGACATGTTGGAAATGCAGACCTGATTCCACCCGATTCCACGCTTTCTTGTCCACCTTTGCTCTGATTTGGGTCCAACTTCAATTAGCACACAGGTCCCAATTCTGCAAAATTTTGGTTGAAACCGCAGGTCCCTTGGGGCACCCAGTGACCAAGGGGTTTATGTTGCTGACAATGAAGGCATTGTTAATTTTGATTTAGTGTTAGTCTTGTCTTATTATGAAAATGTATATGGGTTTTAGTCCAATTTCCCTCGTTTTCTGTCATCTCTATACTGTCGATTCTCTAAAAAAGGCAATAAGTACCTCAAAAATATATATTAAAAGAGACCCTACATGTCTTGAGAAGGTGTTTGATAACATGAACAATACATGCTACATCTTCAGCCAGCCAATGAAAATACAATAAATTACCAGCGTGAATTCAGCGTACTCATGTGAGTGATTGTGCCTTTACAAAAACAAGCCAAGCTAGTTGTTTTTCTGTGAGACAAACACACTTTCAATGGACTCCCACCAAAACTGTTAGACATCTGTAATGCTATTTGCCAGTAGGAGTTTTAAGTTTTTAACAGTCAGTTTGCTTTTATACCATCTGCAAGGTAAACCCTATAACAAAAATATGCTCATTGTGATCTTTCTGATGCGTTTTTCTAACTTTTATGGCATTTTTCCACTTTGCCTTTCAGCAACACTAAGCATAGCTCCCCATTAAACAAACTTCCACTGTGCAGGGTGGAATTTCTGGCAATAGGGTAGAACTAAATGTCATGTTTATATTACATAAACACTTCTGAAATAAGCACTTTTAGATTGTTGTAGACTGTAAATGCTCAAAACAAAATCTTGTTATTAATAAGAACTGTGTGTTTGAAAAGAGAAATTATTGATGAATGTTTTAAAAGTAATTTTATGGCACTTTGTGCACCACCAAACAAGGTTTGAGGACTTGCTTGTGATGCTTACACATGAAGGTGGTTAAGGTCTGTGTTGTGCACATCCTACCAAAGGGGCAGGATCCTTAGAGCCTGAGAGCTTTAATTCAGGGCAAGAGTGACCCAATTAAACAAACTATGTTACGTTTGAACTAAATGGATGAATAGAAAGAATTTCAGAAAGTTTAAAGCTCTTCTGTTAGGGTCACCACTGTGTGTCTCTGTCTTTCTCTCTCTCACACACACACACACAAACACACACATGCACGTTGTTCATACATCCGTGGGGAGCTTTCAGCCTATATACACACGCACCCAAATCACACAGTCAGTTACAGTCAGTCACAGGGAGGGGACCAGCATGACATGAGCAATTATAATCTTCCCAAAATACATCTCCCTCTTTACACAATCCCTGTCCGAGCTAATAGACTCTGTAGTTGAGGATTTGTGTTCAAATCGCTTGAGGGAGAGAAGCAAGAGAGGGGACGGTGAAAGAGAGAGGGGGTAGAAACTTACATGCACAAATATATGCCTGTTTATTGCCTAATCCTGTCCCAGTGATTTGCAGTGAACCCAAAAACACTCAGTCTCTCTATCTCTCTTGTGTTCTGTGACGCTCTTTAAATACAGATTGTCAAGCCACTGAGTTAATTTCTGCGCAGCGCAATCAGTTAGAGAGGAAACAAAACAGACAGGAGAGAAAAACTGAAACAGATAAATGTGTGTGAAATGATTGTGCCCAAACATTTCACAAGAAAGTACTCAAGAGACACAAAGAGAGACTTAAGGAAAGGAAAAGAAGAGAAAGGAATGAGGGCTGAAGGAGAAAGAGAGGGTGGGGGGGTTATTCAGCAGAGGGGCACACAAGGACAGAGGAGGGAGCTCAAAGATGACAGGAGAATGAAAGATGAAGATAAGTGGTAAGAAAAGGATATTGCATACTTGCACACTTTGTATTATGCAGTTAGACCACCAATCTATCATCTCCTCTGCTTTTATTAGTTTTATTAAGACATTCATGCAACAATCAATAATGAATAACGGTGGATTTAATTTGATGCCAATTCTGAAATTATGAGTTGTCTTTGCTTCTTTAAGTGGCAGTTTCAGTTTAAGTATATCTTTAATATCATACAACATAAGCTGCACTGAGGATCTGATGTCACTGCTTTGGGTCTTTTCTTCCTCATTTTACAAAGACATCTTAATTAAATATAAATATGTGCACTTCCAGCAGAGATTATAAATATATTGGAGGTTTTTATTTGTATTTTATCACATTTTGTGCTTTTCAATCACCTTTTTGTGGAGTTGTCTGGAGTGTTCCTTTGTCTCCACATTGGAGGTTGCCATGATACTGACTCAACAAAAGCTGGACCTTCCAGGGGTATTTATACTACAATCAAGTGGAAACTGTCCTCCCAAGAAGAACGACAGCATCAGTAAGTGCCCAAAAACATCTGTTTACGTTCAACTGACAAAGCCTTCTAGTGGCTGTAGTAATTATGATGGGAGCAAAGGAGGAAGTTAAATGACGGTATTATGGAATGACAAACTCCACCTAGTGAGGAGATTGGGGTGGATGGATGGGTCAACTAAACATCAGACTTTTACCATAGCGTTGTCACATCAGAAAACAGATGTATCATTCAGCAGTGATTTGTAACAGTTTTTGAAGGCATAGACCAGCGTGAGATCAGAAAATGCTTCTGTTTGTTGTTGTAGTGGGCATGGACACACGACGTATTTTGTCATTTATTTTAGAGGACTTGTTGATCAATTGAAACCCCTTGACTACACACAGGTGATCTCCTTTACCTAATTATGTGAGTTCTAATACCAATTGGCTGCACCACTGATGCTTTCAGTGTTTCTTATTAAAGGAGGTGAATACTTGCACACACATGTATTAGTATTTTGTGTATTTCTAATTAATTTATATCACTTTGTAGAGATCACTTTTCACTTTGACATTAAAGAGTCTTTTTTCTGTCAAAAGAGCCGCATTAAATCCCATTTGATTCAATGTTATAAAACAGTAAAACATGAAAACTTTTAAGGAGAATGAATACTTTTAAAGGCACTGTAAAAACAGGTAGCATTTTATGCCTTTATTTGACAGCTGACAGGAGGGAGGGAGGCAGGTGTGACGTGCAACAAAAGTCTCCTGCTGGACACAAACCGGCGACATTATGGATCATGGTTGGCATTAACCTCTTGGCCACCTGGTCATTCCACAGCGAGACTATGTTGAACTTACTTTGTGACAAAGCAGATTGCCTCCCCTGTTCAGGGGAGGGAACATTGAAAAAATGTAAGAGTAGTTGGATAATTCTAAAGGGCGGGACCTCTCCAGTCGCCTCTCCATTAGCTCCACTAAATGTATGCAACTTTATGCACTTTACGTTTATTTTTACAAATATTAGTTGTACTTTTTGTGAATAATATTGGACAATGATGGTGTGTGACTACAGGTTGCTCATCAGGATAGGGAAATGGTCCCACAGCTTTGTGGACTCTCCTCCTGCCGACTCTGTTCCCTGGCCAGTCGAGGTTTTCAAATGTAA
Organism: Oplegnathus fasciatus; assembly: GCA_003416845.1. Lineage (NCBI taxonomy): Eukaryota > Metazoa > Chordata > Actinopteri > Centrarchiformes > Oplegnathidae > Oplegnathus > Oplegnathus fasciatus. Next base: position 243,527 of record NTHP01000419.1, on the reverse strand, counting down.
ACATTGAGGAAAGGGTGGAGGGGACAAACACCAGCTATGACTCCGACCACATAGACAAGCAAGAGCTCTGCATCTCTGCTTCCATCTATGCATCCGCTTCAACATAGCAGGAAACACAGAGGTAAACATGGAGGGATTTAACACTGGCTACGGTCCCATCTGCATTAATCTTTTCTGCCAAGCAGCCTGCTAGCTAATGTGCAGGCAATGGATAATAAACTGGACAACCTCCGTGCCCGCATCAATTTCCATCGGGATTTCAGGAACTGTAAAGTCCTTTGTTTCTCCGAGACTTGGCTAAATCCTAGAATACCTGACAGTGGCATTCAACCAGGGGAGGACATTGTGTTCCTGGCCACGGACATCAACCTGCCAGGCGCGGAGGACTGGGTGATGATGCGGTCCTGCTTCCTCTTCATGCTAGTGCTGGAGAAGCAGGAGAAGTGTGGCGGCCACCGGCGGTTCTTCACTGTCGTGCAGCTCTTCGGGACTCGCAAGCGGGCCGAGAACTTCGCCTACTGGCTGGATCTCAATGGGCACCGGCACCGCCTGACCTGTGAGGCCATGCCGCGCTCCATCGACTGCCTGGTGTTTGTTTTCTCTCTGCTGTGGTTGAGAAGAAGATACCGATACACCAGGCCAGCACTGAGGGGCTCAGGAAGAGCTTCTACCTTCAGGCCACAAGGATCCTAAATGTGGACACTGCCTAAGAATTGCTCTTAGACTATTTTTACTTACTAATTATTCAAAGTACTACTATAGTTAACATTATTATTTATTCTTTATTTATTCTTCTTTATTTTATTCTATTTTACATCTATTTTCTATTACACAATTAAAGGAGCTAAAGGTCACACATTTCGCTATGATTATGATACCCTGTATGATTATACTGTATGTGACAAATAAACTTGAACTTGATGAACATGATAATTTTGAAACATAGTCTTTGATGATGGTTTTATACATTTAACACACACTCAGAGTTGGTTGAGCTAACTCTGGTCACCTGTGTGAGTTAACTATCTTGTTGTTAGTCAGCTCGGAGTTCAGGTTTAGGTCCAGAGTTTGTCAAACCACGCTTTCTTGAACAGTGCCATCACTCCAATGCTGCCGATGCTCCAGATGGTCAGCTCTCCCTCTGGTCTGATTCACTTGATACGAGTTTATTGGTAGTGCCATAAGTTGATCTACTCATGACTGAGTGCCATGTGCTGGCGTGGAGAACTGGTGGACAGACTCTCTCCTAAAGCCCATTGTATCCCCTGGAAGGCTGGAACTGAGCAGGAAGGACAGAGAGTTGGGGATGGAGAGAGTGGGAGAGGGGTTTATCAGGTCAGGACCCTCCAAATGTCACCCACTTTCTTCTCTCCATCTGTCTCGCTGTGGCCATCTTTCTGTATCCGTCCATGTTGTTTCTTAACACAGAAAAATGTGTGAAACAATGTACAAAATGTCAAAGAAATACAGTTGAGGTTGAAACTTGCGGTTTTGGAGACACTTGGAAGATCTGTCTAATATCCGGCATGTATTAGGGTCACATGAGAAGTGACGGTTTGGAGAGCGAGTGAGGGATGAAAGGAAGAGTTAAACATGGATAAAGGAGTTAAAAAGGATAAAGAGTGCGCCAGGATGAGGATTAGCTGCTGTTTCCTCCAGGGCCGATTTGGTTTGGACTTTGTGTGTGTGTGTGTTAGTTTTTGAGAGACTGTAGATTTTTGTAGTTGTTTTCCAAAAAGCCATAAAATGATTCATCAATGGGAGTATGTGTAATCATAACAATATTTCACAAGATTTAACTGGAGTTTATCAACATTTTTCTCCACATTGGGCATTAGATTTTTAACCAGCCGTGGTGGTCACACTAACCAGACGCGGGCTACTTCCTCACTGTTAGTTCAGACGCTCCTGCTGCCTCCACTGACTTCATTAGCTTGGTTCTCAGACATTTCTGCTGACACACAATAGCACACACTCTGCTGTCCTTTTGGCAACCTCAGTTATGGAAACCAAAATGTAAACTTCTGTCGTTTGTTACCCATAACATCTGTCATTTTGTAAATTTTGGATAAAAGGAACTGAAAGCTAAATGATGTTGCTTACTTAAATATGTTCTTTAATTTGATATTGTGGATTTCAGAAAAGCAGTGTAGCATATCTGGTTTCAGTTTGTAATGGCCATAGAGAAAATCATAGAGGGTGTATAATATACATATAGTGTCACAGAGTCTATACAGTACCATATCCAAACACTGTCATAGAAAGATGGTCTTTTGTCTAACCTAACTGTGTGCTCGTCTTTGTTAATGTCATTTTGTCTGTTGTGTTGATACCACAAATAGGACAAGGTGAAGCTCTTGTAATTTCTGTGTTTTCGTGGCAGAATGTGAAGAGAGAGAAACGTGGACAGCTCAATTAAGAAGAAAATTAGAGCATACACAAGGTCCACATGTCCCTTTGTTACTCTGTGAATCACTGTGAAGAGCATGTAGTGTAAACAGGGTGTTATGAATTAACATGACCCAAAGAGCAAGGCTTTCATTTTTTGAGCCACTACGCCAGTTTGACATCAAATTAAATTAAACATAGAAAAAACAACAGTTATCAAATTTTCATACTATAGCATAAAAATCATCTTTATCTTAAATGTTCTCCAATTTTTCTTTAAAAAAAAGGTTGTAGTTAATGTGGATGGTGTGAAATCCTATTTTCTTCCATTGTAGTCCAATGGACAGAGGGGACGGCAATGGTAAGACACTACTGGGAAAAGAGAATAGCACCAAGCCAGATTTGACGTTTTGGTGTTGTATGAAAGAGATTTCGGCATATTTATTGTATTTCTGTGTGTGTGTCCATTTGTATGAACAAGTGAAGAAGAGATCAGGAGAAACCGCTGCTGTGTTGGAACATGTAAGTATAACAAACAACAAATTAAGGGAGAAATAATCCATTGAAGAGAAGAACAATGAAGCTGGAGAGAAAAGATCAGAGTGTGTTTGAGGTTAGGATATCTTTTTTGTTGACAATCTTAATGTGGATCAACCATAAGCTCTGAGTGTGTGCTTTGGTTTGAAAAGACTTTGTGACGGGGGGGTGGAGGAGGGTTTGGTGAATTTGGGTAAAACCAGTGACAAAGCCTCTACACTTGTGCCAAACCACGTTTTGGTGTGTTCTATGATGAAAGGCCGCTGGCAATGGACACAACCTTTCCTCATGGAAACTGATATTAAGGAACTAATCCATGGAGCCCAAAAGCATTTGAAATGGAGTGGGCTCCAGAAAGCTTTTTAAATAACATTCATCAGTGCTCAACCACTCACACACACACACACACACACACACACACACACACACATATACTCTTACAGAACATTGTCCCCATGGAGAAACATTTTACACTCCACAGTCATGAGAGAATTTCGAGCGCCAGATTTGCAACAAGCATTTAAGAGCACTGATGATAGTGAGAAACATTTTTTATAGTCAACAGGGACTTAATTAATTTTACAGAATGTAGCGTCCATCGCAACTCTGCTTTGTGAGCCGATTCTGAAATGCAAATAAGCTAACAAGCAAAGTGTGACACTATTCTCTGAGTCATTTCGTTTTAAGCTCTCAAGCAAATTTGATTTGTTCATTATTCACTTGAATGAATGCTGTAATGTGATAAAGGTCTGGCTGACCAAATTATATAGAGAGGCACAGTGGTGTGCCTAATAGAGGAGCCTTAAACTTATATACTGTATATATTATACTTCTTTTGCAATATAATAAAATATGCTAAATTTAACAGAAAAATGGGTTTTCTGAGGGATTATCTTGTAAATCCTGCGTGTATGTGTGTTTGATGATGGACTAATGTTGCTTTATTCATGCTGCTGATAGACTTGATGACAGACAGAGGCTGGAAGGAATGAAGGTTTTCACAGTGGTTTGAATGGAGAGTCATCCGTCTTCTGTAGAACACACACGCACTTGCACGAAGTGTGTGCGCGTGTGTGTGCAAGTTTGTGGTTATGCATACACATTTGTAAGACTTCTCACATGCTCTCATCACAAACACTTAGACATGCATTTACACACAAGCTGAGCGAAGACAGAGTCCAGAGGGCGAGAGACAGGGGAGGGACATAAACAAGCCTGACAGGTACGTTAACAACAAGTTGTCCAGTTAAAATTAAATGTCTCTTTTAGACGTGTCGCTCTTACTTCTGTGCACTGGGGAAAAAAATGTGAACACTTGATATGTTTTTATTCATAACTCCTGAAATACTGTTTTTGTTTGTTTTTTGCAAACTCCTACAAATGTCGTCAGTTTGTGGCTTGTGGAAACGGAAACATTCACAATTGCTGGAATAAACCCAGATTTTTTTGCACTGATTGCTTATTGGAACATGCAGATGTTTAAAAGGGAAAAAAGGCCTTTTGATTGTCAAATTACAGACACAAATGCCCCTTTGATCAACTTGCCACAATTGTTGAATCCTGCTTGTGGATGATGATAATGTTTTTCAAATTAAAGTGTCTGTTACATAAAAGTAAAAAACCATGGATTTTGGAAGTAGGAACAGAAAAAAGTAATCACATTTCAGTTTCATGCTCACAACTCCAAGCAGGAAAGCTTATAGATTATATTTCAGAGTAACTTTTCAGGGCTAAAACTTTTACCAGGGGACCACTAAGCCAACTCATTTTTAATATCCACGAATTTACACTACCTGCCTCTGTAGGCTGAGGAGAAAGTATGCCATGTGTCCAATTATGGAAGCTTATTTTTCATAGCCTCTTATAATTTGGTGAAGGTGTGGTGATGTACATTTAATGGATCTTTCCAACAGGAGTTCTGCTCTGTGTTAAAACATAAAACTCACAGCCGACATGCTCGCAAAGATCCCCCCTTGAGAATTAAGCTTTTATCCTCCGCGCAGGCATTTTACACGCGAAGACACATAAACGGAACATGTGTGCATATATTTATACACAGGCACAAACGCACATGTGAGCAGACAGGCACGCATGCACGCGGGGGAATCTGTGCCTTCACTCACATCTAAACACAAAAGCGCGAGAAATGGTTTTCACCTGGTGTGGATAGAGTTTCATCCTTTCAGCCATGAGAGTTTATTAGCTGCGTAAAACATTACCACAGAGGGAGTTTCCCTACATGCTCCAAAGTGCTGCATTCCTCACAGTATGCTCACACACACACACACACACACACACACATAGGAAACCAAACCTTCACTTTCCATCCTTCTGTCTCCATCAAGCCAATCCCTCTCTTTTCGCTCTATTACACCAGCATACACACTCCACCTCCACCTATCCCTCCCTCACTTCTCTCTCTCTCTCCCTCTCTTTGTGCCTCTCTCACTCCCTCACTCACACTTGCAGACACTCACACACTCCTGTAGGTGTAATGTTACGATGCAGCCTGTTAACATTCCCGGGCCGGCCGCTGAAGCTTTCCAGATTGTCCTGTTTATACAAGCGCTGTCACAGACGAGCGGTGGAGACAGGGGAGGTAAGGGACGGAGGATTGAGGCTGCATGGCAAAATACGAATAAACACACACGTGTGGCAAGTGTGCACGAGCTGACATGCAAAGAAACACATGTGCGTCCTGATACACAAGATGTAGTAATACACAAAATACACGTGTTTTCATGTGCACATTTGAGTGCACGTATGTCCAAACTCACACACACACACACACACACACACACACATACACACACACACACACTCACCCACAGTTGCAGTACATCCTGCAGAAGGACCCTCAGCTTTCCGTATCTCATTATACTGTTGAAATGTCAGCCTCGTTAAAGTGGCCTATTTGACTTAATTGAGAAGCAGAGTGTAAATAAATGCTTTAGTCCAGTTTGTTTTCGCTGGTCTCTCCAGCACTCTGCTCTCATTCCAAACCAATTCATCAAAGAACCCTTCACTCTCTCCGTCTTTCTTTCTTTCTTTTTTTCTTTCTTTCCATCTTTTGCCTTCGGTCCTTTTTCTTCATTTTCACCTTTTCTTTGTCACTCTCAATTTGCAATGTCTTCTCTCTTCCTCGCCCTCTCACTGAGGACAAAAATCTGAATATTATGGACTGATTCTTTGCTTTTCTTGAGGCAAAATGCCCTGAAAATAGTAACTGGCTGTAACTATTGGGAAAGAGGTAATACATCAATCTCAATTTTAATAACCATCGTCTCTAACTTTACATTTTGGCTGCGTGCTTAGATCCCGCCCACACAAACTATCCGTAAAATGTCAAAAGTGCAATGTTACACAAGACCTAAATAGCTGTAAAAGCACCCACTCACGACGCCATACAGCAGCTTTGAGATTTTTCTCCAGCACACATACTTTCTGAACATTTCAACACTCTTATTTAGAGCAAGAAAATGAAAAAAAGTTTGTAAAAGCCCCAGTTTGTGCCTCTAAGATAATCTTTTTAAACACAATCTGTAACTTCTTTTGTAACTTTAAAAAAATTTTTTTTAAAAAATGCAACACTTAAAGGTGTAGTCTGCAATCTTAATCCAATACACTTTTTGTCAAATTCAGAGAATATCTCCTCACGGTCCGCTAGCTTTCCGTTCTGTGTGTGCGCTGACAGAAAGTCCGGTGTTCATACACAGCCCTGGCTCTGTAAACGGGAAACAAACAGAGTGTATTTGTTTGACTGTTGAGTTCAAATATCAACAAGCTTTCTCCAGGATTGCAGACTACTGTACACCTTTAAGTGTGCAGTGGACAGTATATATTTCATTTTTTTGGTGAGTCTTGTCAAATGACCTGCTGTGCTTTTTAAAGTTTACATGTGTGGTATTCACCTTTGAGGAAAACATATCATATATTGGAGGCTTACGTCTGTGACTAGAGTCAGAAAAGTCTCAAATGTAGAAACTGAGATTACATGAGAGGCACAAACTGGGGCCAGGCTTCTATCATAGCAAAACCATCCCAGTTTGAATGAAGCGAAAAACCTGAACCTTTCATGAAGGAAAACCGAATAAGAATGATTTTATCACCACTTGTGATACTGCAAAAAAAAATTTAAGAACTAATGAAGGCTTTGAATAAAAATAATAAGATTTTTTTAACTTCAGGTTGAATCAGAAAGATTTTTATTCGGCCTTGTTCAAATGCAACTATATCAAGGTGATAGTAATTAGAAGGGGGTGGAGGAGTGAATTTCTTTCCTGCTTTTCTTTGCCCTATTTTATTTCATCCCATCGAAACTGATCACTTCCCACCCAAATCCCATTCCAATTACTTCCAGTCCAATTTCAGTCCTGACTTATTATTTCTCATCTTGAGGGCCGGCCAGGTTGGTTTTGAGTCTAGCCAGGAACCTTTGCTGCATCAGCTATCTGATTAAGGTGTAAAATGCCCAAAATAATAAAATGGTGCTTTTATCTACTGGACTCAAGACTTTCAACTTTCAGGATATTGTACAGTCAACTCCATTCTCCACATGTTATTTACCTTCTTAACGCTCATCTCCCCTCCTTCTCTTTTTACCTCCATCCACCTTTCCTCCCCCTTTCCTCCCTTTCATCCCTTTGCAGTTCCTCTCAGTTTATTTCACCTACTAGAGTTACTTGCTACCGCTCTGACATACACTGAACCTTCTCTGTCGGGCACAAACACTTGCAGTGAAGCAAAGAGACAAGAGTGAATGCTCGATTACTCGCTCATGCTATACACAGACCAACTCGTTGACCCATGCAACCTCACAGACTGACAAGGAAATACGGCCTACACTCAAACACAAGCACACACAAACACAGAGCCATACACTCTCTTAAATGCAGGCGTAAATGTCACACTCCAAATCCTCTCATTTCCTCTTTCCTGTAGCTGGTCAGTCAGGCGTGTGTGACACTCTGAGAGTATCGATAGCAGGGGCAGGTTTTGCTAGCCCTCTGAGACACACACACACACCCACAGACTCCGACGGCCACAAGGACAAGCACACACACGGGCTCGCTTGCAAATATATGCACACAGGCCCACACACTTGCACCGCTGTGGCTGCTAAAGATGTGGTTCAAATCCTGCCCAGTGACCCTTAACCGATACCAGCGCCTGAACCAGGTGCGTGTGTGTGTTATTCCTGGATGGTCAACGGTACATTTCAGAGCCAGGTCATAATGAGGTCCTAGTTGACTGCACTATCATGTCACTGCAGAGTTTTATATGTGTGTGTGTGAGTGTGTGTTTGTCCAGACAGGTCATGGACTGTTGCTCTTTACTGAACCCCTTGCTGCTCCCCAGACAGTCGTCATCACCTGTGGAGGGTCTGTCTCTCTCCACTGTTTTGTTTTCACTCAGCTCAGTGTGCCCGCCCCTGAACGTGTGTTTGTACTCTTAATGTTCTTTTTTGTATTTATAACCTTTAAAGTTATAAATTTATGTGAAATTCAGTAAGATATTTTCAGCTGTTGGCTGAATTTAGACATAAATCATCGACTAATCATCCCACTCCGAACACACGTCTGAAACATACACACGCTTACAGTAACATACAGCATGCTCAAATACAGACGCAGGATCATAAGGTCTCATATTTGCACTTACATGAAGGCGTATGTGAATTTCGAGTAACGCAGTGAATTGATAAATATGCAGATGAGTACATTAAAAAGAGTACACACACATGCACACACACACACGGTATTGATTGCTCCATATTGCACCGATCACCATATTGACCAGGATAACCTTGTTATCGTTTCCACACACGCACACATGGGTGCACGTTAACACTGCAGGCAAACACACAGAAAAACTGATACTTCTGTACTTCCATACTGTCTTATCTTTCCATGTTTACATTTTCCTGGAGTAATGACTCTCTCACTAGCAAAGGTAGAATAAGCATGATGTTGTCATACCACTGCAACACTTCTTGGATGGACATCAGCACTGGTTCTGGTGCGCATGCCGTCTCCTACCTCCTATGAAGGTGATGCTCTCCTATCTTTAACCAAGTAGTTTCAGCTTCCTAAACGTATCCATACTAATGCTATAGACGCAGATCAGAAAGTGCTCATATGGGTTGTTTTAGAAGGCGCTGGCAAACAACCTATTTTTCCATTTCGGTATGAGGACTTGCTCTCTTATTCTTGTTGCTTACATATGAAAAAGTCATAAATTTGAGCATTCTCACATTTCAACCTCAGTCAAAGGATTCTACTGGCTTTGGTCCAGTGAAGCCTTTTAGAAACCTGCTGGATAAATTAAATAATCCACGGTGGTAAAGTTTAAAAGGGCTATTTTCCTTATTTCCTGGAAAGTTTACTCTTCAAAATTACTAACAGGACGCCACCGGTCTGATTTACCACAGAGAGGTATGGTAAAGAGCTATGTGTGTTTTCCTGTTTTTGTATCATTTGTCTCTCTTCTTCACAAAAAAAATCAGTAAGGCGTCATCAATTGATTAAATTCGGTTCACCTGTTTTATCTACTGTACATTATAGTGAGGTCTCTTAATGCTACACATTTTGGACACCAACTGCTGATCTGTGTATTTGTATGTGCTGGTTGCTCTGCTTTTAACTGACCAGTGATGATCTACAGGTAAGTAAAGGAAGGTGTTGTATCAAATAAATAATCACATATGCATTCCTCCCTGTGTTGTTTTGTAGTTGGCATAGCTTTGCGTTGCGTACCTGTGATTTAGATGCTCTGAGCTGTGTGTAGGCGGAGAGGAAGCCACTTAGTAAGCCTGCTACTCTAAACTGAATGTTAACATGAGCGAGGGTACGAGGGGTTGTGTGTTTGTGTTTGCGTTGCTCGGGTAGATTACTGATTTGTCTGATTTGTGTGTGTTTGTGTGTTTGGGGTCTTGCTTGCATGCATTTCTGTGTGTGTTTAATAAATGAGGAAGGGCAACAAAGGTTGAGCGCAGCGCTTGCTCCCCAGCTGGCTTCGTTGTATCATAGCAACTCCACATGAATAATAATCATAAACACACACACACACAAACACATACACAGTAATGAGCCATTCTTCTCCAGCTACTCTGGTTAATCTCTCTCAGCTGTTTCTACTCTACGCTGAGATCCAGTTTACAGTAAGCATTCATTTACTTGGGCCAAACACTAACAATGATTTAGGTTTTAAATTATTTTGGCATTTTAGCCTTAATGAGCTGAACAGAAAGGTGCCTGTACTGTTTCCACCAAAAAACTATTTTATACAATTGTTAATTTTATTCAGGTGGTCCTTTTAATGAAGATTTAATGACAGTTCATTTATTATGTCCTATCCACCTGTGCTCAAACTCAGTAATCAATTTGGTAATTAATATTGATTATTTGTCCAAATGCAGCGTTGAATTTACTAGAAAATGTGTGTGTATCGTCAAGACTTCAGCCAGACACTTAAAAGGGAGCTCCACCAATTTCACACATAAAGGTCACAGTTAAGTTGCCAGTACTCTCCATCAGAAGTGTTTGTTTTGGGAGTAAATGTTTTTTGTTTGTTTTTTTGTTCGTTTTTTTGGCAAAACAGGGAAATATGCACAGATGTGATATAAAATCTATAACTGTAATCCAAGTATTAAAGGAAAGAAACAAGACTAAACCAGAAATTACACACTTTTTGGTTTTGGTCAATCTGAGCGAGGTGAACATGAAACAGCCTTTCAAATCCAACACTGTGTCACTATCAGTGAGTCGAGATTTAACTTGTTCTTGTTCCCAATTTCCTTAACCAGCAATTTCCACTTATGCTCCAGCTTCCTACATGTCCCACAATGCCATGTGACAGCTGCCTGAGAACATCTTGGACTGACTGTAGTCAGGTGTGACAGGTTTTGCCATTACATTGCACTATGGTCTGCAAATATCTTTTCAAGACATCCTTTTTGGCTGTTTCTGGACACAAGAACGGCACCACCAACAAAATGCACCCAGGAATGTACAGTAAGGTACATTGCTGTTTTCTTCAACAGTGGTCAAATGGAAGTACATAAAAGTCATTTGGACAGTTGGACAGTGCTGACAAAAGCCAGTGAAGCAGCACTCACACTGTTTACAGTGTTTCAATCGGTCCAACACTGGTGAAAATAGCAATTTAACTGTGCTCTTAAGAGTGTGTGTGTATTTTGGAAGGAAAATAGTAGTTGAATGAAAAGAGTTCTTTTATTGACCTCACTGCCTATCTGTTTGGTTCTCTGCCAACGCCTGTAAACACACTTTGAAAGAAGCCAAAACATTAAAAAAACAGCTATTTCAGAAGTTAAAGCAGCAGCTGCAGTTGTAAAGTTCAGCCAGCCTGTCTCTGCCAGAACAAATAGTGCCTCGTATTAAAGCTGGAGCTAGCTGCGGACAACTGTTATTGTTTAATGGTTTAAATGGCTGATCTTAGATTTTTACTTCTAATTTTCTGTAAAAATATGAATAATACGGTAAATGTATATGGGCTGGATTGTACAATTTCTCTCTTCCTTTCTTTCTCTGTCCTCTTTTTCCCACTTCCCCTGTAACTCTCTATCTTCCTTTTCAGTCCATTTACTGTCAAAAGTAAAGCTCAACAGTAAATAATTGTTTTATCTTGGTTGTGTGTTTGGGCCAAGCTACTCCCTCGCTAAGCCTTGTTCAACTGGTCATTGTAGTGTGTGTGTGTGTGTCTGTCTCCGTCTTTGTCTCTTTCCAAGTCAAATAAAAAGGTTGGGTCAGAGGGCTGGACGAGCAGGGGCTGTTCCAGCAGTCAACATGACAGAGGAAAGAAAACAAACAGTTTCTTGGGGAAGTTGGGAAATAAAGAGAGAGATCAGGGATTGTTTGCCACACACGCTTCCTTCTTCTTTCGAATACTTGACCTTTGCTCATCTCTCTTTTCATCTGCTGCTCTCTCTTCTCTTCCTCTTCCTCCCTTCTGTCACTTTGACACCCAAGTGACTTCCACACCTCCCCTCTCCATCACTCTCCGCGCTCTCTGTCTGTCCTCCCACTCTGTCTCAGGATGTCATACACTCACACTGCACACACACACAAAGCTCGACGCCACAAGCACACCAAAAAATGTGACCCTGTTTAATAAACAAGCAACAGAGTGTGTGAGAGTGAGGAAGCTTTTAGTGGCGCCTCTTATCTTGCTTCCTCTCAACACACACACACACACACACACAAGAAAGAACAGTGTACTTCCTCAAAGTTTGAATGTCGTCTTTGAGAGTCATTCACCCTCCTGACACACACACACACACACACACACACACAGCCTTCTTCTGTCCGTCTCAGTTACGCACTTCATCCACCAACATGAACCGGCTGTTCTGTGAAGTGCCTTAATGAAAGAATCCTAACAGTAGTCTTGGTTCCTCAAACACACACATATGCATATACACTCAAACTGTGCTACTACAAGTTGAAACGTTTTCAAACAACTGAATGGCACAGTGTATAATTAGGTGTAAGGCAGAGAGGTTTTCATGGACCCACTCGGTTCCTAGTAACTAAGTTCCTAGAGACTCAACCAGGGACAAGTTGGGCCAGGTCAAAAATTATATTCAGTCTAATTGGGTCCGGGTAGGATCCTGTTCTACTGCTGCAGGTCTCAGGTCTGGTGTCAATATGTTTAACACCCCAAGGTGACTCGCTATCAGCCCCGATCATGTGGTGTGTCAAAATCATCGTGGGAGAAAAAGGCCATAGGGAGAGTGGTTTTTAGGACATATGTACTGTATATTGCTACTCCTTCAGACTGCTCTCACTTCATTAGTTGGTGGGGCATTGTGCCGCTGCCGTCAGTGTTGGTGTTCTTTCTATGAGCATGTTCACATGAAGCCAGTTCAATTTAAAAATGCATGTTTTTTCTTTCTGTTTCAGCCCTCTCCAGCCTCTCCAGAGTCTCCAGAGTGAATAAATCCTAAAATACCGGCAAGGTGTTTGAACTTTCTGTGTCTTCTAATGTTCTCTGTTATCATTATCGCGATAGTGAAATAATGATTATTATTATTATTATTTTATCACCACAGCGCAGCAGCTTGGGGATGACTGCAAGCTAAATGAGCTGCGATTAAATCACTATTTCATACTTAGTTTTCTTATAAAAAGGGAAAAATATGCGAATATTTGGTTGTACAAAAACACCGGATAGGTGATCAGAGAGAGCAGGAGGGGAATGTACAGAGGTTTAACAGGCTGACACTCCTGGCTGTGTCTCACACTCCTGACCAGATGTTGGTCATGATGCCCAATTTTGTTATTTGCCAGCTGAAAAGAGGACGAAGGCTGGACGAAGAGACGAAGAGAGATTTAGCCATTCTCCTACTGTTCAGGTGTTTCAATGTGCACACAAGTCGTGTTTAAACAAAAACAGCATTTTAAAAATGAGTCTTGTACATGTAGCCTGTGTAGGTGCATATCTGTGTGTGTGTTTACATGTGTTAACAGATTCAGTGGAACATGGACCATTGTTGTTACATTCGCTTTTGTTGTCATGGAAATTGCTTTTATCTCCTGTGGTTGTGTGTGTGTGTGTGTTTGTTCATTAAGATGATTATGGATGAATTAGCTGCTTTTGATGCAGACATCATCGGGGGAGAAAGTTGAATGCGGAAAGAGATTTAAACCAAGCCAGAAAGAGGATGTGAGAATAATTGAAAATGAAGGCGAGGAAGAGGAGAAATCGGGGGAAAAAAACGTTTATTTTCTGCTGCTTGGAATCCAGACTGAGGCCATGCCACACTACTGTGGATACAGTTGAAAGGGACACTGATGCTGTGAAAGTTTTCTGCACTTTAAGTGTTTTCAGATCATTAAAAGTTTGTAGTCAACACAAAAACATCAAAGCAAAGACAGAAACTTAAACTTCTTACATTTATACTTTTTATCTAATATTATTTATTAATTTAATGTTGCATCGATAACAACAAAATGGCTACTGCCACCATCAGGTAAGGAGTGTGGATGACCAGATAGACAAATATGATTGATTTTCAGGATATAGGTCTTTGCTGTCACTTATTATGTGTTTTAGTATAGCATTTGTAACTCTGTCAAATCACTTACAAAGACAGAGTGTTTTTAGTGCAAAAGTCCCATTTTGAGTGCCTTGCTGAACTGCATTGGAAAGACAGTAAGATGAAACTTTGGAAGCTACCCATTTGACTTGACTATCTCAGACTGCCTCATATTAACTTCAGCTGAACTTTTGAGTGCATTTTTGCACAGAACGAGGACTGTAGATTTTGCTCTCTATAGTCGCAGAAGAAAATGCCTCAGGGCCAGTATGTACAACAAGAAAGGTTATTAATTCAAATAACCTATCGTAGATTAAAATTTCAATTGGGCATGTGAGTATTGTATGATGGTAGACTTGAAAAAATGTGAACCAGTCCTTGTATCATTCTCTTTTTCTCCTCTGTTTTTTGTTCGATTCATTTATCCTCCTTTCTTTGTTTTCTTTCCGGTCTCCTGCCTCTGTTCTTTATATGTTTTTTTTTTTGGTATTTTTCTATCTCGGCTATTATGGACTCTCTCTCCTTTTCTGCTTTCTCCTTTTCCTTTCCTCATTCAATGAGCAAAGACCTCTGGTGCCCATTTGTTTGTTTATTTTCATTTATTGAGACATAAACCACTGATGGAGTCCAATCTTCCCTCTCCTGCTGCCTGTCTCGGTGTGTATGCATGTGGACGTGTGTGAACACAGTGTCTCTGTGGAAGACGGAAATGAACTTTGAAACTGAGCTAAAACTTTTTTCTGTCTTGTGCACTTATGAACTGACTCTTATTACTCCTGCTTTCTTTCTTCTTCTCCTCTCTCTGCCTCTGCTGTCTGTCTTTATACTCTCCACATATACACATAAGCATGCACACTCATTCATATGAACAACATGCACATACAACTTTGGCAACCTATGGCTTTTCCAAAAGCCTTAAACCTTTTGTGACTGCATCATTTCTGGCGTCCTGGTGGGCCAGCGGTCTGGCATGTCTGCCATGTGTCAGTAACATCTCCAGTTCCTGCCATGGCCTGTCATCTTTCTGTCAGGCTGACGCATTTGGTAACACACCAATTTAAAATTGAGTTCTGGAGGTTTCAACCACTTGGCCGTACACACACATACACCCCCATACATACATACATGCACCACTGGTTTACACAACTACAGTACATATAATATGGTAACTCATACTGCAACCCTGTAGTTGCCTGGCAATGTACTGAGCTGTGTTCCAGAAATAAACACACAGAATATGTGGAAAAGTATCTGTTTGTTCTAAGTCATCTGCATATGCTCAGAGGAAGCAGAACAGGTTCAAAAAATGAAAAGAAAAATGAAGATTGGAATTGAAGCACACCAAATATTTAGCGAAAAAAAGCCATAAATTGGTGTTTTTTTGACATAGACTTTATTTTGGCTGGTTTGCTGTGAGAATCACCATCGTCATAATGCAGCCACCTTTTGATTTACCAGTATGTGTCTATAAGGCTGACTTTTAGCTTTACACATTCTTACAATCCACATGTACATGGCGTGTGTGTACACGTGTGTGTTTTGTGTACAAGGAGAGTAGACAAAAAGAATAACATTTTTTTCTATACTATACTTTGAAAGAGAGAGAAATAGAGATTCATTCATCCACATAAAGTGTATGAGTGGGATGAATGCATTGGTTTCTTGTGACTGATTTAATTAATGCGTCTGTACGTCAAGTCTTTGCTGTGTGTGTTTGTATGTCTGAACCAAACACATAAAATCTTACCCATCTACAAATGTGCGTGTGTTGTTTGTAAGTGGGTGTTAATTGATGCATTCTCTCCTTTTGTCTCTTTAATGGAAAAGCACTTCTCATTAAACTGTCACTCACAAATCTGTGTTCATGTGTGCGTGGCACAAGAGAAAGAAAGAAAGATGGGAGCAGGTCATTATAATACAGTGTGAA
Organism: Oplegnathus fasciatus; assembly: GCA_003416845.1. Lineage (NCBI taxonomy): Eukaryota > Metazoa > Chordata > Actinopteri > Centrarchiformes > Oplegnathidae > Oplegnathus > Oplegnathus fasciatus. The sequence goes on along the minus strand of NTHP01000419.1, from coordinate 227,619 downwards.
AGGAGAAGAGAGAGGTTGTAAAAGGGGAGTGGAGAAAGAGCGAGCGAGCGCAGGAGAGGTGCAGAAGAACAGACCATTACAACAATTAGTGTGCCATTTAAAAGGCTTTCCTTCACAGCCGTTTGATATTGAAATGAAACAATGTGTCTCTGCAGGAGGCTGTTGGGAAATTAGCCTAACAATACATTAACTGACACACACACACACACACACACACACTCGCTCTTCATCACCTGTGGAGGGCTTGTTTTCCCTCTCTTTCCCAATTCAGTCGTTTCATTTAAATTGATTTAAATTAAATTCCGTTCAAATCAATTCAATTACTTTAAATATATCTCAGTTCAACCCAGTTAAGTGTGCTGCACTGATGGTGAATTTTACTGTATTGACAAAACATCAAAACAACATGATTAAAAAACATTTTTAGATTTAATCAGTAGTATATTTAGTGTGTGTTGGAGTTTTCTCAACAGGATTGTGAACTAAACTTGTAGTGCACACACAACACGCTCCACTGATGAAGAATACGCTGCCAAGCAAACTGTTGATCTTAAGATTATAATATGATACACGATTTTTAACATATTTTAAACATTTTAATTGTGTATTTCATCACACTTTCTTAGGATGGGAGCTCTGAAGGCTCATTAGAGAAAGTTGTGACTGATTGAGAAAGTGCAAAAAGGGCAGAGTCCACACCCTGCTCTGGGGAGAGGCACTTGGTAAACATTACAGGGCTCCTACCCTGCCAAGCATACCATTATTCTGCGCTCATTTCTGAGGGGTGGGTGCTGTTTGCATGCTGGAAGAAGATTAGAAGTTAGTGGGTTGCAGGGCGAGGTTCTGAAATGGGGCTGGGACCTGGTTAGCTAGGGCGGGGAGCGAGGGAGTGTTTGGCTGCTTCTAAGCACGAGGAAGAGGCTCTCCTTCCCCAACAGGTGGGAGCCTCGCCGTGTTGGAGCGGCAGACTCCTCACCACACACTATGAAATGATTACCACCATCACCGCTTCTAAACTTGTGTTAATCTATACAAGATGGCAGATTAAAGAAAATTAATCTAAAATGACACACAATCACCTGCAGCAACTGCCATGTTGTTAAAGATTCAGTCGAACAAACTACAAATATGACTGCACTGTTAAGTACAGAGGTTTATACAAGATGCCCTGTAATTTTTGAACTAGCATTCATGTGTATAAAACATACAACTCTTTCTCACTCACACACACACACACACACACACACACACACACACACACACACACACACAGAATCTATGTGTTTTATTCACAGGTGAAGGTAAAAGGGTCCATTTGCTTGTGAAGTGCTGTAATGTGAGTGCTGTGTTGGTGAAGCGAGAGCTTTACCACAAATCCACCTTCTCACTTAGCAATACAATCTTAGTTCTGGGTCTACCTTTCATTCATAGACTTGTTTGTGTAAGCAATCAAGACTGTTAGTTTCCTCTGCAAACAACACTGTGGTAATCCACACTCATTCCCACACATACCTGTTTTTAACTTTTCATGTGGTTGCACTGATTTTGTGTCATCCATCTGTCCCGTTACTTTGCCCGCAGTAAAGCTGTTTTACCACAGAGATGAATAAAATGTTGCCATATTTCATGGATACAAGCTTCATGTTGTGTGCGTAAGAGTGAGATTGTGGGTTCAAGTGAACAGAATGATGCAGTTCACTAGAAGAAGAGGAGCTAAACAAACTCAGCTCCTCTATTTCGGAGACTGAGCAGCACGACTGAGAGAGTGAACATGTCTGGGTATAAAATGATGACTCGGTGGAGGGACTACATCTCCCAGCATGCCTTGGAGGGTAAGGGCCTTAAAGAAGAAGGTGGCAAAGAAGTTTCTAGGATGTTCTGCTTCCCATATTGCCACTGCAAACTTGACTCAGGCAAATGGCAAGACAGAAGAATGGGTGAATGGCTTTCGTCTTTATTTAAGTTCTGCATCTGGGTTTCATTGCTTCGACTGGGCCGGCGCTCACCCAAATATTGAGGGTAATAGGGTTCACTGAGATTGTTGTGACAGATAGATAGGCCCAGTGTTTTAGCGTTTTCTCACTGCAATGGCGTGTGTGTGCATCTGTGTGTGTGGGTGCACTTAAGAGTCACAACCCATCAGTTTTGATGGAGTGGGGCAGCAGTAGGGGGTCATGCCAAGAGACCAACTGTGTTTATTAGGAGCTGGATTTAGCCATTGTTTTAGCAGGAGAGACGAGTTTTCTATGTGGTTGTATATGTTTGTGTGTGCGTCCTTTCTGTACTCGTTAAACTCCTCCACGGAGTCTTGAAAGATCTCAAGGAAATGAAATCGAACGCAACTGGATTTTTGGTTTTGTCTGTGAAGACGTTTCACCTCTCATCCAAGAGGCTTCATCAGTTCGTGCTTGTTTGACCAGGCTAGACTGGACCAGTCTTCACAGACAAAACCAAAAATCCAGTTGCGTTCAATTTAATTTCCTTGAGATAACTATGATGAATGAGAATATTCACAGGAGTCTTGAAAGATACAAAAATATTCTTTTCAAGTGAGGTTTCTGTAAATTTAGTAGCATTTAATTTTACTGGAAAGTTTCTTTCTCTTCTTCTCTCGTCTGACAAACTAGACTTGCTATTTACATGGCAGCATCGCTGGACTGAATAACAGTACTGACTGCCTAACCCACTGGTTTGATCACAGACTATTTGACTATATGGTCGACTTATTGACTGGCTAACTGACCAGCTGAATGACTAAGTGACTACTAAGCGCCCTTTGCAGAAGCAATTCTTCACTGACCATTTGTCTTTTGTCTGTTTTATTACGGCACCATAAAACTCTGGAGTGAGAGAAGAACCCTAAAGAGATGGAGCAGTAAATAGAGAAGCTCCATATGTGTGTGTGTGTGTGTGTTAGAGAGACAGAGAGAGAGAGTGAGAGAGATGCTTCATTAAATCCTTTGTATTTCATCCTGTGCCTTGTTCTACGGCCATCCAGAGCTATAAAGCAGAGAGAGAGGCAGATGGAAAAGAAGAAAACGTAAAAGATTGAGCTACAGTGGTCTTTTCCATTCTCATCGACTCCCTCCATCTTCGCCTCCCCATCTCCACTCCTTTGTCTGTCAATAAATCTGCGAAATCCAGCCTTATCTCAGAAAAATGCATTACTTGTTAGACATAGAAAAAGCTAAAAGCAAACGGGTTTGGAAGTTGGAGAGACAGCATTGGAGTATTTAGAGAGACACTGAAAAACCGAGCTAAGAAGCAAACACACCTGAGAGAGAGAGGAAAACACGGGTCAACATATACCTTCAAAAATGTATCCACATTTAATGTATAATGCAATTAGAGGTGTGAATACTTTTAATAATATTTCACTTTGATGCGGTAAATCAGATGGTGAAATTGACTATATGACATATACAGTACATCCCATATCTAATTAAAACACGCCACATTTATGTCCCGCCTAACAAGCAGACCACTGTCTTGGTACCATTTTTATACTGCTCATGTATCATTTCAGAGCTTCGTATTATCTGTGTTACATCCAGAATACTCCTTTGTTTGTTCCTCTGTGTTAGTTAAATGGTCTGGAACACAAGTTCAGGTAGTGATAAAAAAAAGTCTCAAAAATCGTGAACCTGCAGATGTCTTTGGGAAACCATTCAGTTAGCTCTCAGCTTTGAAGCCTCTTTGTCTAGTGTGAAACATACTGTTTGCATCTTGCACTTACATACTGCACCTTGTTGTCGATGGGGCAAAAACACCCACTTTAGCAGTGGTTGGCTCTGGTAGTTGCTGAGAACTGCAGTTCTGTGGGTGTTATTCACCCATTGACCACAAGGGGCAGCAATGAGCCTGTTACAGCTGCTGTTCAAAAACATGCGTTGAAAAGGTTAAAAAAAGTGTGATTTTTGCTTAATCAGAACAGTTTAAGGGAGTATATTTGGCTATTGAAAGAGAAAAGACTTTAAGGATGAGGACTAAGTAATTGGTTTGGCAATGTACATCTTGACTTCCTCCAATAATGAGCAGTGCACGGCTGCATCACTGAATTTTGCAATGGGATGCATTGAGGGTTGCAGGACAACTCATAATATGAGTCAAAATGTAATATATGACATACATTAATACAGTCTTCAAGATGCCAAGTGTTCAAAAATACTGATATGCACACCAATGTATACACATGCACTCATACACAAACCTGACCATGGCTAATTAGAGAGTGAGAGAGGCTGAGAGATGTTGGATCTCTGTGTCTCTATATCAGAGAGAGGGACAGAGGGTGAAGGGAAAGAAAAAAATAAGAGAGAAGAGGGAGAACAGTGGTGAGGAAGTGGCAAAAAAGGAGAATTACAGGAGGACAAAAACAAAGCGAGAAGGAGCAGAGATGATTAAAAAAAGAACAGAAACATAAAGAGTAATGAAGGAGAAAGACGGAGGGAGTAGTTAGAGAGGATATGTACGTCCAAACATACACTACCATACATGCGCGTGTGTGTATATGTTTGTGTGTGAGAGCGACAACGAGAGAGAGGGAGAGAGAGAGAGAGAGAGAGAGAGGGGGAAATTAAATGTATTGGCCATTTACCAAAATGCATTGACATATTGTTGTTTTTTCCTCCACACAAACACACACACAGACATAACAATATCTACTTTATCCAAAAACTCAGTTATAGCTGTTATTGCAGTAAAAGAAAGCCATCAACATTTCAACTTCAGTGACAAATGAACAACTTTGCGGTTGATAGATTATGGTCTTGTTTGTAATCATGTAGTCATGTCAATAGAAGTTTTTAAATTTTTTGTATTTTTACAAAAAAAATGTGCCTTGACTTTTTTTTGGTGGATTCATTCCTGCTCTTGTGGACAAAGAAATGACTTTGTGTGTCATACTTAATAAAAGACGGTCAATCATGCGGGTAGACCATTACTGACAGTGAGCTTATTCAGCCCTCGGCCTGCACGTCAGCTAATAAATCTTAAAAAGATTAATGTGATTTCAAGACAACAATAGTGTTGTTGTTCATATATGTTTTTGTTGTTCAGTCATGGCGCCTGCTGCCTGTCAGCAATATTTGATGATCTTTGAGTCTTTGACCCAGATTTCAGCTTGACGGATTAATGATCAGACATGATCACTCATGTCGCCTGTTAGCGATCTAAAGGTGACCTGACACCAGCGCATGTTACACTCCCATGGTCGGATGTGCGAGTGTGTGTGCATGTGCACGTGTGTGATTTCCTTTTTGTATGCACTCAGAGACAGCGCACGTGTTTTTTTTTTATGTGCTCAGTCAAGCTTGTATGATAGCATTATAACACCAAAAGAGTGTGTGTGTGTGTGTGTGTGTATGTGTGTGTGCTTGTATCTGTCTTTCCGTGTCATCAAGCCATTCAGTGCCACATGACAACATTACACAGTAGTGCTTGTGCATGTGTGTGTGTTTGGTGTCTGTTAACACACTTTAGTAGGTCTGGGAAATGAAACAGCTGTTGACCCCCTCATCTCCTCCACCCATCTCAGACGCTGTCCATCAGCCAACGCTCCTCAATCAATTAGTGTCCACTAATATCTGTGTGTGTGTGTGTTGGGGAGGGGGTGGTGGTGGATGCGGTCAACCATCTCATTGAAGCGGCAGCTCCAAATCAAATTTGCGGGCCAGGGTAGCAACCCCTCATTTCCTTTTCTCATCTTTCCTTGCTCAGTACACACACACACACACACACACACACACACACACAGATACAGAAACACAGCAGAAATGTTGAATGAAGAAATACAATGTGGATACACATCCACACTCTTACACAGATTCACACAAATATACACACACACATACACACATGCGTTGAGTCCAGAATCTGGTTATTTCCTCATGGTAGATTACTATGGTAATCTGAGGACTCCAGGTGCTAAATCTACCAGCTGCAGGAAATAGGATTTTACTGGAAGCAATTCCATCCATCCATCCATCCATACCCAGACAGCGATTCTCTGTCTTTACACACCCTTTCAACCTTACTGTCTTCTATTTATTCACTTTATTTGCGTTCATCAACCTTCCCCGCAACACAGTTTTGTCCATCCATCCGTCCATCCAGCCAGCCAGCCAGCCAGCCAGGCAGCCAGCCAGCCAGCCAGAGATCCATCTGTCTATCCTTTCCTCAGAACCAGACTGAGAAAATAGGATTTTCTCCAGTAAGCAACTGTGTATTCCTCCCTTTCTCCCAATCCTCCATCCATTCGCATGCTCCTCTATCTCTGCCAGACTGCAAAAATAGGATTTTCCCTAGAAGTAACTCCAATTATTATATCACCCCCCCCCCCGGTCCTCGCTCCCTCTTCCTCCCTCTTTCCTATAAATAGAAGTGTAACTACAACTGTACATTTGCTCCCCGGTAACTCCCTCCTTAATTCACTTCATCAAAGTGGTAATCCTCAACTTTGTCATTTTTAAATTTTGGTTTCTGTAGGTGGAGTTATTTTCACTGTCTGCAATTACAGCTCGCGCCTACTTCCCACTTCTGCTTGTATTCATTCCAAACAAACACATAACTTCCGCCGCAGGGTGAATCACCATTGTATTATACCGCAGTGAATGAAGCAATATGGACTTTCATTCATGTAAATATTCACTGATAAAGGCAACATGGGACTACACCCAACAATCCATGCAGGCTTCCCTCCTTCACCCTGGCTATTTCCTTTTCTCTTTTTCTACTTTCACTCCTTTTAGGTCATGCTCAGACCAACAACAGCACTGTATTAAACTACTTGTGTAGTGCGTTTACATGCACTTAAGTAACAGCGTTACAGTCGGCATTCTCCAGTAAGTTTCATTTCTTAAACGTCATGTAAACAAGAACTCTGGTTTCTGTGATCGGGGTAGGGGGGTTAGAGAAACCTGGTTTCCCCAGCTAGATCCTCCTAGAGAACGTTGATTTCTTGGTCATGTACATGGGTAACCAGGTTTTGGTTTGGTTTAATTGGACTTTTGCAAGAACGCATAGAGGTCAAACCTCCAGCAACATTTGGAGTATACAGAACAGCATAATTGTCAGATTTTGTTGTGGCCTTCACAATAATAAAAGTTTTAGCCATGTACGGCTTTTCCTTTCCTTTTTCTTCTTCTCCTGTGTGCTTGCTGCTGATTTGTCCACAGCACCCACTACAGTGTCGGAGAGCAATGGCAACTCCTGCATGGACAAAAGTGCGGCTCACATGAGTATGTACACAATAAACTGTACACAGTGACTTGCAGAAGAGGTGGCATGCAGGTCTTAAGTGTCTTTTATCACTAATGTAGTTAAAACAAGAAAGCCATACTTTCAAAATCAGGTCAGGGGTAGAGGAGAAATCTGATTACTATAATATTATTAATGTGCTGCATATATATGCGGGCGGATTTACAGTAACCAGGTTACTACATTGCATGTAAATACACTTTCACTTGCATAACCTGGTTTCAGCCACAAAACAATTGAATCTGGCTCTGTTTTGGCTTCTGATAAAACTTTAACCTCATGGATGTTTTACTGAACTGGACTTTCTCATTTTTATTTCATCTTCTTACTGGTACCTGTAGCAACACTCCCACACCAACACAGCTTCTGTTTTTTTTTAACACATTGTCATGTTGGATCTTAACAATATTCCAATATTCCTCTCAATCCCTTTCACCCCTGCACCTTAAATGTCTGTGTGCAGCTACAGCGAAGCCAAGCCATTTCTTCATCCCTCAGTTCTGCCAACCTTCCATCCCCCGTCTCACTCCTCCTACTGTCAATCCTTCCCTCCAATCCTATAAGTATGGTTGCATAAAGGTCAAAATATTTTCCATTTCAGTCCCCTATAGGAGACAGAAATGTCACCTGTACTGTATATGAGCTTCAGAAAAGCTTGGAAATGAGCTGTGTGAACAGTGCAGACTCAATGGGAGTCCTCGGTGTGTGTGTGTGTGTGTGTTTCCCTTCTAGCTTTCTGTCATGCTCATGGGTTGTTGTCAACCCTAACGCAAATATGATCCTAGCAACTAATAGTCCCCAGGTAAATAAAACAAGTTTAAAACAGCCTTGAATTATCTGTGTTACGCACCCTTATTGAAACCTGATTCTGTGTGTGTCTGTGTGTGTTTGCTTGTGTGTAATTGAGTATTGTTTTCCTTAATTACAAGCTAAGACAACAGCCAGATCATTTCAAGGTGTTTACAGTCAACATTAGCATACAGAGGGTATTGAGGAAGGGGAACACAAACCGTCTCTCTCTCCCATATAAATATACATGAATGAATGAATGAAGGAAATAAAGAAGGAGGGGAGGAAGGAAGGAAGGAAGGAAAGAGTAGAGTTAGAATGTAGATGGGAAAGAACAAAGAGAAAATACTGGTGTGTAAGAAGTAACTATGCCCCCTATAAGAAAGTGAGGCAAGGGAGACTTGGAAAGGGGGGTGTAGAGGTTATGAATGAAGGGGGAAAAAAGCAAAGCTGGGACAAGTGGAGAAAGGAAAGAGTGAGAGAGACAGAGGGAGAAGCTTTAAGCTGTAACATGACACACACACACCGATGCAATCTGTGTAATCAGCCCTCTAAGGGGTTAGAGGCCATTTTTATCAGTGTTAGATATCCTGACCCATCATCTTATCAATGATCAGAGACCACTCTGTCTCTGCATTTGTATGTGCGTTTGTGTGAGTGTTGGCGTTGTGTGTGTGTGATTAAGCCATTACCGATAATCCTATCAGTTAGTGTCAGCTAAGACAGCAAGGGATTCCCCCCGCCAAGAAAACCACTGTTATTGTGCTTTCCACAGGCTGAGGGATCTACTCCTCAAACACAGTCAGACACACTCACACATCTCCCTGAGGCTGTTGTTATTGATGCTGTCATTAAACAGAGACGGATGTGAAGATGTTCTGCATCCTGTCATTGGGTATGTAAGTATGTGTGTGTGTGTACTACATACTGGTGACCAGTGACCCGTGCTTTTCTGTACTCCCAGTGTTACAGTTGAGTGACTTGCCCATAAACAAGTCTGTCTTTTGTTTCTCTTTAACAATACCACCATACATATGACTGTACTGTCTGCAATTGGAAGGTAGTGGGTCGTGAAAACTGTGTGTGTGTGTGTGTGTGTGTTTCCCATAAAGTACAGTTAGTTCCAATTATTGAAGTTCTATTGGTGGTGCCTTAAATAGAGAAGAATGGGGTGACTAATGAACTGATCTGAAGTTAGAATAATAAAAGAGTGAAGAAAACAATGGAGGGGGATGAAAGGGGGAAGAGAGCTGGATGGGTGTGAAGGGAGGGGTGTAAAGGGGGTTGTCTCTCCTTCCCCCCTTTCTTTTCTCTATAAGCTGTCTTGTCTTGTCAGACAGTGACTGATGGTGCTAAACACAGTACCTCAGCTGTCACACCAAAACCATGTAACTGTAAAATGTCAACTTTCTAGAGGAACAGGGAAAACAAATCCCTGAAATCAGACTGATGCCCTGGCTTAGCACCTGCGTACTCCAGAGATTTTTGTTCTGCTAGGATCATAAAAACCCAGTTTGCCATTCTAAGCACCCTGTGTTCGGCTGAGGCTGTTATACACTCAAACAGCACAAGTTTGGACAACGCATCATCCACCATGTTGAAAGAGTCAAGTTGTACATATTTTTTTAGACTAGGTGACCTTCAACGTGGGACGAAAAGCTTGGGAAGGAGAAGGGCTTTCATAAGAGGAAGAAGTCTTAAACGGATAAGAGACTGAAGTTCAGGCAGCAGAAAATGAAATGCTACATTTACAGGCAGCACACATGTAGCTGCATCTCCCAGTGTGTAAAAACCAGCTGTATCAGTTCATGGAGAGGTGGTGTAGAGAGAGCCCGTCTATCTGCACTTATCGGTCCCAGTTGTTCACAACTTGATCCTGATTTCAGTTACACGCACACCTCTACTTTGAAAGCACAAAGCCTCTACTTGCAGTCATCACAGAGGCAATCGGTGTGATTCGATAGTTCACATTGAAAGTAACAGTAGAAGAAATATGATGAAAGTGGGCATTACTGACTGCTGTAAAGTTACAAAAATTGGGCCCCCCTGTTTGAACATTGGAAGAAGCTTTTCACCGCTTTCAGGCAGTTTGAACAGATTGTCTTTTTTAAGCATATATCAACACTTAGGTGTCTTATATTGATACTTTAACTTCATCATCAAGAATTCAATAGAAAAAGACCTTACAGTGGTCATACAAACTGAAAATGATCTCTTGGATGTGCAGTGCAAGAACACAAGTAGTGACCGCTTTGCATGAAAAACATTCAGTATAAAAACACAATTATATTTATTTGTAACTGAACATGCAAGCAAAGTATATTCCAACAACAAGAAAAGTAATTTAGACACCCTCACAACAAAGCTCAATGGCCACTCATCTTAGAGACTTATAATCACTGTTCAGCTAAAAGTCTAATTATACTGGGCACCCTTTTATTTCTGAATGTGTCAAACAGTAGTTGTGAGAGCATACATTAAATTCAACATCTAATCTTAAAGATAATTAACACTTAAGTTATGAGCCCAAGATTCTTGCAATCCATTCATTTTGCAGTTTAGTTGCAGTCCATTTAAAAAGACTTTGATATCAATTTGATACCTACTCCAAAAGCACAGAAACATTTCAATTACAAGACTCTGACGAGTAGTTACAAAGTCAGTTTGACATCTTTGCACTGCCTGTCGTTTCCCCAGCAGTTAGCAACACTATAAGCTGCTAACTGCTGCTGCTGCTGCCGCTGCGCTACCAGCTGAGTCAAACATCCAGAGAGGACATCCTTATCTACAACCACACAGAGAGAACGAGAGAGAAGAAACAGAGAGGGGACGCAAGGAGAAAAAAAATATGGTAAGAGAGAGTAGTAAATGAGAAAGTCAGACAGAGGGGAGACAAGAAAATGGTACAGGATGAAAAGGCAGAGAGAGAAATTGCAAGAAGAAAGCAGAAAAGAGGAATGAGAGGGTAAAAGATAGTCAAAGGATAGAGGGAACAAAGGGGAGAACCAGACAGACAGAAGACATGGAAAGCTAAGAGAGAAAGCTGGACAATACAGTTATTCGAAAGAGCAGACATTTTTCACAGACTCTGCTCAGCTCTGACAGCCTACTGTGATCCCTGGACACTGCTTGTTTGTATGTGTCTATGTATCAGTGAACGTCTGTGCATGTATGTGTGTGTGTGTGTGTGTGTGTGTGGCTGTGTGTATATTTGTCTCTCTCTATCACCTCTGTGTCCTTGCTAATAGCTGAGTGGACTCCCTGCAGTCTCCACAGGCTGTACTGTGATTATCACCACTTAGTTGTGCACCCACACAAACACACACACACATACACACGAACATAGTATGATAGACGCACATGACATACAAAACACACAACAGGACAATAGACATGGTTTCCTTTAGAAAAGTGTACATACAGGTAAATGTGGAAAGTACATTTATTTCCAGAATGTGAACAAGTACATGTATGTTGATTCTAGTACTTGCCAGCTCCGTGTGTGTATGTGTGCCTCTTTACACGTTCATCTATGTGGCTGTGTGTCTGTGCAAGTGTGCATCTCTGCATGTGTGTAAATCTTCACAGATCGGTGTGTCTATATCTGTACTCTGCTGTGTGTGTGTGTGTGTGTCTGTGTGTGTGTGTGTGTGTGTCCCTGTATGTCTCAGCTCTGCTCCAGTAGTAAATGAGTATGTCAGTGCAGCCCATGTTAACTGTTGACACACTAATTTACTGTGGCTTCCCGTAAGACCTGCTCAGTAATATGGCTTATTGATGAGGCCACAGGGAGTGTGTATGTGTGTTGCGTGTGTTTGCATTACTGAGTGTTTTCAGTGCTTGTGTACCCACACCGGAGATGAAATATCTGCCACGCTACAGATAAATATGGTCAGTCCGTGGGTGATGTATGCACACATAAATATTTACCTTCTGTGTGGAAATGTGTCAGTTTGTGAGACACTTTGATAGCTGTGGGTCAGGTGAGGAGTGAAATGTGTGAATGGTTTTATTTTCTATGTGTATAGGGGGTATGCTATTACGTAGAATATTTATTTTCCAGTGATTCAACATTTCTGACTCTGCATTTGCTCTAAATTTGTGACTTTACTGTTTTAAGAAGAGAAGAGAAGAGAAGATGAAACATGATCAGTGAGTTGGCAGAGATCTTGAACAGGAAATTGGACAGTTGGTGGAAAAACTGGACAAAAAACAGCCACCGCAGCATCCCTGGAGTGTGAAGGTGCCAACATGTTGACACTACACACACTCACACACAGGTGAATAACATCTTATACACCAAAGGGACCTTCCAACTATGCACTCAGACAGACATCTTTTAACTCTCTGACATGCAGACGCATACACAAACATTTATTCATAGGCACACACACCCACACGGGCAGAAGTGAGGAGAGGTTGATGGACGCAGAGCTGCTGGTCCCTCTGAGATCATCGCATTCTCCATGTGCCATTAACCTCGAAGATGGATGGAGGGAGGGTGGGAAGCAGTGGTGAAGTTGTAATCAGGGGGATTGGGAGAAATCTCGGTGGGTCTGTAACATTTTGTAATGACTTTGTATTACTTTGATTGTACGAACTTTACTGAGCCTCATTGCAGCCTGAACTGACAAAGCTATGTGTGCATATACAGACACAAACATGCACATGCACTTTGTTAACATGAAAGCAAAGCAGGGGTGTAAACGAGTGGCATTAAAAATGATGAACAAAAAACAGAACCAAAGTTTGCAGAGGGCAGCACAAGTTGCACATATGGTAATGTTATTATTATGTCATATTTAATATTCAGGTTGTCTGTCATTTTAGTTTTATCCCTACCTGGCTGCTGAGCCATAGTTCCACATTGCTCACATTATAAATTACAGGAATCCTTAGAAACAGATGTGATGATGAACAAGGTGACACCTGCACACCTGCCTCAACAATATTCTATTTCTATTTCTATTCTATTTAATATTTGTATACTGTATTTTAGTATATTTTATTTTATATATTCTATTCCTATATTTTGAACTTCTGAGCATTGTTGGAGGGAGCCTGAGTTTTAAAAATTTCATTGCCAACGACTGCTTCTATGTAATTGTTGTGCACACGACAATAAAGATCTTGAATCTTGAAGGTGAAGGAGAAGAGTGACTCATGTTTTAAAAAGCACAGTTTCTATTTGTCAAGATTTGATTCGAGGTCACTTTCAATACGAGTTCAGAGTGGATCTTAGATTTGAAGTGCATTTTTCAGTTATAACAGTAGTTTTTAAGTTGATTTTCAATTCTGTGGCAACATGATGTTTTTGAACTGGGTCAAACAGGCTTTTATTGGTTTTGTGTGACCTTATTTTCACGGGGCTTTAGATGAGATTTTCTTTGGGGGGGCCCTTCACAAAAACACTGATATTACTGATTTAAGAAAGGGGAGGTCTGAAGGCAGTTGTCTACATCGCTTAACTCCCAAAAGTGAATCCCACTTGGCCCCTGGGGGGACAGAAAGGGGGGGGAAATGAGTGGCGAGTGGCAATGTGTGGAGAGAAGAGAGGAAAGGCAAGGAAGGGAAAGGAAGAACTAGATGAAATACAATGAAAGACAGAAAGACAAATAAATGGGTAAAAGGAAAAAAATAGAAAATCTGGTATAAAATAAAGTATGAGTAAACGAGGAAGGAAAATGTAGAAATGAACAGGTGGCAAAAATGAGAAATACATAACAGAGAGAGTGCAGAAAAACAAAGACCAAATTTAGAAAGCAATGAAGTGAAAGAAATGAATGCATAAAATAATTCATCAAATCAACTGAATGAGTGATAGAGGATGCAGTGTGTTGCCAAGGTGTGGACAGGGCCAGTAGTGCTTGTCGACAGGCCAGCAGACAAGTTCTTCCCCTGACGCAGAGCAAGGATCACCTTACCCTCGACTGCTTTCACAGCTCGGTTGCAACACACACACACACAAATGTTTTTACATAAATGCATTTGTGTTTTACTTCTCTCCATTCAATGACTGAACCCAGTAGTGTCAAGTAAGGCTGAAGAAAACCAACATTGGCACGAGGGGGGTCATGCAACCTCTTAAAAATCTAGCAGTTAGTAGTGAGTAACAGTACAGCAAAAAGAAAGACGCCTCAGTACTGAGAATTAGAGTTCAAACCCTGGCTTTGTCCTCAACTCCACACAGCTGACCAATCACGGCATGAAGTGGGTATGAATGTCAGGTTGTGGGTTTTGGAAGTTTTACAGAACATCGGACATCGGAAGGTTGTGGGAGAAGAGCAGTTCTGATGGAGTATAGTGGTGCTTTAAGGTGCTGTCAGACTGCAAATGTTACCTCCACCACCTACCTTGTTTCCAACAAGCCTGTGAATATTCTCATTCATCCAGGTCATAATTATCTCAAGGAAATTGAATCGAACGCAACTGGATTTTTGGTTTTGTCTGTG
>NTHP01000419.1:170556-213097 GCA_003416845.1 Oplegnathus fasciatus | reverse complement strand
GTGTGGAGATCTGGGTATTTAACCTCTTAGGAGGCGGTCACAAGGCCAATGATGTCATTGGGTCGTTGGTGCTCCATTTGCCAACGACAGTCGTTAGAGTGACGGTCGTTGGGGATGGTGAAACGATGGTTTCGACTTCGTTAGTGCTCTATTGTGTTATAACGACAGTCGTTGGAGTCACCTGAGGCCATTTGTGAACGGCTGTTGTTCTTAGAGGCTAAATTTGTTGTTTCCAACGTAAATATGATGGCATCCAGTGGATCAAACAGTGAAAGTCATACCCTGTCCAATCAGTTACAATAGATTAAAAGTTACAGGTAAAAAAAAGAAAAAAGATTTAAATGTCACTACTGTAGGTAGTCAAGATAGAATGCAAATGTGTGTGAGGGTGCAAGAAAATTCAAGTTTTCAGCACTATTGGTGGTCCAGATGAAGTCCCATGTCCCTGGCCGCCAGCTAAGGCCACGTTCAGACCGACTTAAGACCGACACAGTGGGGGTACCAGTGTAGGGGGCTTTGGCAAAACAACAAAGCGTGAAAACTCAACTTTTGTCAGACTGCAACGTGACGTCATCCGGCAAAATGCTGTGGTGGCCAATCCAATACATGCACGGGCATACCTGGAAGTGCAGTGCCTATTACTTTGCAATGTGATTGATGATACTGTTTCCCTCGTGACTGACATGAGAAAAGATAAAATAGCTGCCGCCGTAATAACTATTAAGAGTTGTAAAATCCTCTGTCAGAGTATTATAAATCGCTGTGCGGTGTTTTGGTGGCTGATAAGCCTTCAAACTCGTGTTACTCAAATTGGACCTGGATTGTATTTCATCACTGTAATGCCAAGTTAAGATATTTGACAAAAGTGGCATCACATAAATGTAGCCCAACAAATTCATCTGAACATGCTATGACATAAGAACTTTACAAGTGGTTTCCAGTGAGGCAGAAACACCGGGACTGTCTATGAGCACAAACAGCATTTCTGTCCATTCATCTAAAATGGATTCTCAGCGATCAGTGATGACTTCTGGGAAACACAGTCCGCTGCTTGGCAAGCAGAAAAGGTGCCATGGATTAGCATATCCTAGTTTCACAACATACTGTTGCAAGTTATACAGAAGAATGCGTGAAGGGAAAGTCCAGACTGCTTGGGCCCATGTGGCGGGTTGGTGTGAATTCAGAATGATTCGCAAAGGTTATTGCTTACTTTTCCTATCCAAGGTCTCCCTGCCAACTTGTGGATACCAAGATTTAAGATACTTTTTGCGTTCAGCTTGCTCTGTTCCCACGTGAAACCAAAACTTGGACTACACTTTCACACTATTTTTTTCATTATTTCACTTCAATTGAAGGACTGAATGCCTCTCTGTGGATCACAAAAATGTAAATCTTCAAACGGCAATATGAAAAGTTAAAAGTTGACAATTTCAGGATTAAAGGATTTAAGGATTTAACAGTATCAACACCTCAGGTAGATTACTATCAGAGCAGTGCGTCTGTTCTCTATTGGACAAAATAAGACATTTCTAACAGTTCAGTGGAATGTTACATTGATATTAGTGTGTGATTTCTCTGTGCTCTCATCACTTGACAGATTCCAGTCGACCAGGGTGGGTTTAGTTTCAGCGGAGAGACACAGGACGAGGGGAGCAAGAGGGGAGAGAGGGACAGGTTACAGAGGTCGTACGACTAGAGGGACCCAAGGAATGAGTAGGGTGACTGCTACTCTCTCTTTCACACACACACACACACACACACACTCAGACCTGTCATGGAAAAAAGAACTTAATACTTTCAGACCTCCAGAGATGTTAGGAAACATCTGAGTGACAGTTTGATGGTGTGTATGTGCGCCTATGTGTGTGTGTGTGTGTGTGTCACATGTCACTGTCCTGAACTGAGACCAGCGATTCACCTGCCTCCTGGTAGTTTTAAGCCTATTACAGTAAAAGTAAAACTGATCAGGAAATGAGAATATAGCTGATTTACCTTTCTGCCTCCCTCCCTGTGAAATAAGTAATCATATGTCACTGTTTAAGATGGATTATTCTCAGAAAAGCCTGTGTCAGACAAGTTCAGGGAACTATAAATAATCAATCGTGTGATTTTCTTCTCTGTCATAAAAGAAAAAGAGGTTTAAAGGGGATTTTCTTCCCACGAGATAACTCAGTGCACAGCGTCGCTTTTACTGAGCGGTCAATGGTGAGTTCAGCTGTGTCATTATGGCCTGTATATGTGTGCATCTGTGTGTGAATGTGTGCAGGGTGTGTCCTGGGAAGGCAGTGCGAGAGCCAAGATTCGGTTAGTTTTTCAGACCACAAGCTTTGGTGTTGCTACAGGCCCTAAAACACACCTCCCACTGACATCCTCCCTTTATTATACTACTGAGAGAGAGAGAGAGAGCTAGAGAGAGATAGAAAGAACTAGAAAAAAAAACAGTAGCACAGTTTTAAACAGTAAGTGTACAGAAATTGAAATGTTTTTATTCTGTGAAATTATCCCCTGGCTATTTGCCATTCAACCCCATTTCTGTGTGTGTGTGTTTGTGTGTGTAGCAACACATGTCCATGCCTGTGAATATGTTTATTTGTCAGTGTGTGTGTGTGTGTGTGTGTGTGTGTGTGTGTGTGTGTCTCAGCATCGTATTGCTGTCTATATCTTCATCCCCTTGTTTAGATTCTGTTCGCCACTGACCCATGTGCCCTTGGTAAACAGCTTTTTGCCCTGCCTGCAGACCAGTGTGTGTGTGTGTGTGCACGAAGGTGTGTGTGAATTTTTACATTCAAGAGCTCAACCATTATTACCATAATGGCCACTCTGCATGACAAGTAAATCTGTCTTTTCACAGAAAAGGAAATTCTGCCGTTAATCTTCATAGTAAGTCAAAGATTATTAGTGAAGTATTTTTGTTAATTAATTACTGAAATACTCATCAGATTCCTTTCCATTTTCATTAGTTTATACATGCACATGGTCAGTGTTTCCGCTGTAATGCTGTAAACCAGCACCAGGTTCCTTTTAAAAGCTCCCAGCACTACTACAAAGCTCATAAAGCTGTGCTGTGGGCCTCTTCTTACCCTGTGTTCTGCCTTTCTTCTTTCCACCTCCCTCCATTCTCTTTAATACTAGAGACAGAAGAAAAGAGATGGGGAGGAATTAAAAGAGGAAAGAAGAGAGTATCTAGATAGAGAAAGGAAAGGAAGAGGAGGGAAATTGGAGAATGAGAAGGATACATTTGGTATAAATGAATCAGAGGGAGAGAGGGAAAGATATTGGAAGGTAAGAGAGGGTGAGGCAGAAAGATAGAGAGAGAGGAGTGAGAGGGAGATGAAACTGCTCTTTAATCAGTGAGGGGCTATATGGAGGCGGGCCGAGGTGCCTACTGTAATCCGATACACGCTCGCGCGCACATCGCGCACGCACACCGAGACAGGGGACTGAGTGAGCAGTCCTGCTCACTGCCACAAACCCGGCGGAGATCGGAGGGGAAGGAGCGCACTGCCGGAGCTGCCGGGAGAGGGAACGAGTGAGAGAGAGACATATAGCCTACTGAACGTCAAGGAGAGAGAGAGAGAGAGAGAGAGAGAAAAGGAGCGGGCATAGAGGAGCGCGTTTCAGCGAGGAAACGCACAGTTTGTAGGAGGAGAGAGGAGAGGCTGCACGTTTATTTTCTCCCGATCAGTTTTACGCACGCACGCCGGAGCTGCCTCTTCCAGGAGATCTTGTGTTATCTTTTGCGCAAGAGCGGACTGTTATCGGGAGAGTATATTAGGAAAATCGATGGGAAAATATTTTTTTCTGTCTTAATCACATGTGCTTTTACCAAGTTAATGCGCATTTGGGGAAAGAGGGACAGAGCAAAATATTTTGGGATATTTCATTGAAACGAGGAGGAAACACTCGTGTTACTTTTTTCAGGTTTTGTCAAACTTAATGTCTGTCGGCATATGTTGCTGATGGTTCCTGCTGGTCTCAACCAGTGATTTCTACTTTGTTTGAAATTTATGATTTTGTCTGTCAACGAGCGTGTCTGCGAGGTTTATATTCCCACGCGCGTTGTGACTGACAGGGGGACACAGTGCTGCCGACTGTGCGCACCGCAATGGATTTTGAGGCTTTAAAGATGTGTTTAGAGTAGAAATTGCGCTGATTTCACATCAATTTCCGCAGATTCGTTTCCTCAAAAGAAGAAAGACACACTGACAAAGCTCGTGTAAATAGTGTTTAACCAGATATTCTTGGAGAGCCCGGTGAACGCAACCCGGCATCTGTGGTGGATTTTGGGCACTGCTTGTGTTGCGCTTCAAAGAAATAGAGAACTGGAAAAGGAGAGGAGAAGGGGGACTTTGGACTGCAGCGTTGTCTCAGATATACAGACTAAAACCACAAAGGCGGAGAAGAGGTGGTTTTTCTCCACAACCCGAGCGAAAAAGATGGATTTATTCATATGGCTTTGTGGATGTTTACTGGCTTTTCTTTCGCCCTCAGCAGTCAAAGCAGAGGAAGGAGGTAAGTTTGACACTTTTGCTGCCCGCTCAAATCACACTGTCACACTTAGGTGTTAAATGGAAATGAAACCGCTTTTTTTGAGAAGACATTTTCCCGATCCACATCACAAGTATGGGGTCTATAGCGATGGGGTGTTTTCGTGGTGTTTCCCTGTCAAACCAAAGTGCGTAATGAATGTAAAAATTAACATTTTAGAAAAACCAAAACCATAGGTTACGCATGTTGTGACTACAGCTGGCTGCCCTAGCCTTCACTCCCGTTCAAATAATGCGTTGGTAATCATAGTGCCGAGGGACATTGGTTAGTTCAGATTTAGTACAATTAGGAGGGAGATCCCTGCTACAGGATGTCCTGTCTTCTTATAACTCAGCAGCATTAACCCGTCTCGCTCGATCGGCACAGAGTTGGAAAAGTAAAATAAAACAAGTGAATGAACAACTTGTTATGAGTGACCAACATTTAACAAAATCAGCTATTTGCTCCATAACAAACTGAGAGACACTCGCGTTCGGGTTGACGCTTGATGTCGCCCGTTTTTATACGCGGACAACTTTCTAACAAGGTGATTTTACAGATAAGGATCAACATCACAGGTTTCCTTTGTCCCCTGACTGCTGGTTTCACTCCGTCCGATATTAACTGAAGGATGTTGGGATGTTGGCTTGGTATCAATATTGATTTTTGTCGCCCTGAAAAACATCTTACCCATATCCTGTCTATTTTAATCTGCAGCTTAATCAATGACTGTTCTCAGGAGAGCTGTTCAGTAATGAAAAGTCACTATAATGTTCCTGTAATATTCCTATCGCGACTAATGTCCGTGCCAGTGGTCTGCCCAATAGAGTTTATAGTGACTTTATCGCCCTTGTTTTATCTCATAATGATGTAGTCTTATAAGATTCCTTGAAAGACTTTTACCCCAACTGCAGCTGCATGCAACAGGGCTTTTTTAAATGTTTAGTCGGTTGTGCAAAGAGGTGGCGGGCTACCGGGCTACTGTCTCCGTCTACCGGGGGCCAGCGCCGGCGCTCCTGACGCACCGAGGTCCCAGTCCATTCTGCCTCCGACAACCGAAACTGCGGAGGTCTGTCTCTTCCCCTGTCCGTGTGCGCGATGGGGTTTATAGCTGCATTAACACCCATCAACAGTTTAACCTAGCGCATACGCACAGGGTCTGATGTGAGAAACGGTGCAAACTCTGCGATTTACACTCCATTAAAGGTGGCACGGCAAGAGGATACGCTCATTACGCTGGTCTTAATACGTTTAACGTAGATCTTTGTGCGTTTTATGGCGCATACAAACTATCTTTACGCACAAGGCGGACACTGGAAAACGATTTTTTATGCTTTGAGCTTCTCTCTTGCACAGAATAGAGAAATATTTGAGTCTATTTGATTAAAACAAACCTACCAGGTCCAGGTCAAGGCATCAATACTTTAATTCGCTGTCAAGCGGCCACAGGTGTGCGTTTATGGGTAACTTGAAATGTCTCAGCCAATGACAACTAAGAAACAGGGTTACTTGTTTTATAAACAGAATGAGATTTAAGAAAAAGGAAAAAGTCAATATACACAATATTTTATAGTGCAACTTCACTTTCTGTCAAGGATTTAGTAGCAAAAACGTTTTTGTCTGCTTTCAAAGAGACTGACGGCCTAAACTGATTTTTCACCACAAACACACTCTCATTGCCTCTAATGGTTTCTCATAGCTGTCTAAGCAAAAAAAACAAAACAAACTTGGCAGAATAATTTTTTAAAACCTGACCTTAAGGCCCACTCCCCTCCCCCCCTTTTGTGTATATATATTTTGCCAAAGAAGGTATTGAGAAAGGGTAGCTGTGGAGAAGTTGGTTGCATTCTAGGTTTTATTGATTTAAGGCTTATTCAGGAGGCCAGCTGGGGCTTTTGCAGATCTCATGACTTGGATTGAGAGCGCCCGTCTGCCAAATGCAGTTTTGGAGAAAAACAGTGTACAGGGAGCACAGTGGAGGCATTCTTTACATCACATTTCGCCTCTGATGTGAGATGTGCCATGGAAGGAACTGCTATGTGTGGACATTTCCATATCAACTGAAATCTGAAAGTCAATTCAGGCCACTGTGAACAGCTGGTTGGGGTGACGTCACCTCTAAATGTTTAGATTTTCACAAATAATTGATAACGGCTGACACTGTGTGTAAAATCTACAGTATTTCCGAGGTTGTCCTATCCAGACAAACTGGTCATTTGATCAACAGTTTAAAATAGCCCATGTTCACATTCACCGCCAAAGTAGGAAGTATAGAGCGAGGTTCTATTGCAGGGCACAAATTCAAAGGAAACTTGTGGCTTTCAGGATAAACTTCGACACCAGAGACCGGGGTTTCTCTTCTGTCTCCTAGCAGCAGTCATCATTGTTTTGAACCACAATCATTTCCCAACTGCGGCCAACTACTTCTTCTTGTAACCATGATCAGATTCCTGAAAATAACCATATCTTACCAAGGCACTGACAACTACCTATTTTGAGATGAGGACTTGTTGACAATAGATGAACCTTAATTTTTCTCAAGACCCCCTCAAGCTCCCTTTGAGATCTCATCCTCTGGTACACTGATAACCACTGGAGCGTGCATGCACACACACACACACACACACACACACACACACACACACACACACACACACTCAGCAGTAGGCTATGCATGATGAAGCTTCCTCAGCAGTAAACTTTTACAGATGCCTCTGCTCCGCTGTCTCCGGAGAGATGAGCAAGGAAAGCATAGTGAGACTAAGAAGTGTATATATAGAGAGACAGGAGGGAGGGATGGAAGTACAGGGGGAGGAAGCAACAGAGACAGAAACAGGCAGAGGGAAGCTGCAAAAAGAAGTGAACGAAACGGAAGAATGATTTTTAGCCTCGCTGTTTGATCCTGTTTCTTCATTCCATTTGATCACAGCTGTGCCTGGAAGGGAGATAAACGGACATAATTGGCCACTCAAGACCAGCTGTCTGCTTCTATAGTGTCTCTGCTGAAATATGCTGGATGATGAAACAGGCTCGCTGTGATGCACAGTGTGAGAAGTAAGCTAGCAGTAGGGTGAATTGCCCACAGATATGCATTAAGGACTGGCTTATGAGACTGTTTTTGATGGCTCTAACCAATCCGATGTGATTTCAAAACTCTGAAACAGAGGGGAAGAAATTTCCTGTCCAGCCTTTTGGGGTGAAAAGTCAACAACTCCACCTACATATAGAGAAATAAATAAGTCTGGCATGGTTTTAAGGTACACTGATTTCAGCTGTGTATGCTACAGTTTGGCTGCATGAGCCAGAGCAGGCAGCAGCATGCTTTCACTTGCTTTTAATTGTAAGGTCATTGTGCTGCAGATTTTAAAGACTTTTGCATAAGTTTATGTACACCATGTATCCTGAGTGTGACTGGGCTTCCTAATTCATTTCTAGCCTCAAGCTTTAGATTCACATCTAACATAACCAGGTGCTGTGTTGCCCCGTGGGGGCTGGCTTGTAATAATTAAATGTTATATTGGTGTGGGTCATAATGCTTTGTAAGCTCCAATTGGCCATCAATAAAATAAACCATCCATGTCATTTGTTCACACAATGGGGTTATACCCTGTTTTAGCTCACTAAGTAATGAATTGACTCACTACTGCTAACACAGTCGTTCTGTGTAATTACTTTGCATTAGAAAAGATCAGTTGTTAGCCTGAAATATTACAGATATTATATTCTATAAATATGAATCTAACTGTATTTGTTCCTTTCACTGTAATTTTGTGTTTCCATGGATAATTACTTAGTGCATATGAAGACTGGCAAGCGTACTTCAGAAAGGCTAGAAATACATCAGCGTATTATGGCAAGTCAAATAACAGAGTAAATAAGAGCGAGTGGATGAATGCTCAATATTAGCAGCAAAATATATTGTAGCCGGCTATAAAAAGAAGGGGCAATTAGTGCCACTGAAATGTTTGTCTGTGTTTCTCCCATATTTTCTTCTAATTTTCCGTGATTGTTTTTTCCCCCGTGTGAGTCGTTCTTTTTCAGCGCTGTATCATCGGATGTGTTAAATGATTCACTGATGCAAAAGGCGAGGAAATGCTTCACCAGTACGGCTTGTGAACTTTCATCCCAGTAAAGCGCACTGAAACAATGGAGCAATAAAGAGAAAAAGAGTGAGCAGAGATGGAGAGGAAGAGAAAGAGATGGAGGGAGCAAGGAATCATGAGCCCCAGGTAGTGCAAAAGAGAGAGGGAAAGGGAGAAACCGAGAGGGAGAGAGCAAGAGAGGGCATTAGTGAAATAAGAGGAAAGCAGCAGAGTGTGAAGCAGTAGTTGAGTGGAGCCACCTGCAGTAAACCAACCCAGATTTATTCCTCCCCTCTGTCAAGCACAGGAGCGTTTCTGGCCAGCCTAAAGCATATTATTAACAAATACTCTGATTATAATATAGGCAAAAGATGTCATTGTCTAAATAATTATCTTCAGCTTCATAGTTTGAAAGAGAGGCCATTTTATTAAAACAATAGGACGAAGCAGACCGATTTGTTCACACATTTCAAACATTTCAAGCAGTCCCTTTACTGGGATGCGTAGATTAGACATTTGTATGTGACAACTGAGCGTGCTAATCTGTGGCAGGTGACACTTTGCCGGAGACTTTCTTCAAAACTGATTTTCATTTTAATTATCCTGCAGGTAGCAGGTGTTTTCCACCAGGTTTCAGGATTAAGGGTTATCCTTGTTCATCTAGTGATTCAGACGGCTGTGTTTTTCTTTTCCTTTTTTCTTTTCAAGGCACATCTAAGTAATAATAATTCTCCAGAAAGTACATCTAAATTAGCCATACAGTTTTTTAAAAAAGAAATTTGGGAATCAAACGGGAGGACCTTAGTCTTCCCATCATTAGAATAATAGGGGTTTAACAACACAGGGGCTGGTCCACTGACATCAACAACCTAGTTTGCAGCGAACGAATAAACATTAAGCCAATTAACCTTCGGCACAGTCTCTCTCTCTCTCTCTCTCGTCTGTAAAAGGGAAAGGACAATTATTGGGTCCAGCAGGATGTTCTAATTACAGTTATCATGTCATTAGTAAACTGTTAGTATTCTAGTGTCTTCATTGGCCATTGGTAATGACTGGAGTAATTAGAGAGGATGGGGAGACAGCGTGTGTGTGTGTGAGTGTGTGTTCTTGTATTTGTACACTTGTGAAGAACAAATGTCCTCAGAGGGAAGGAGAGATCATGAAAATCCTTCAAATGAGGACATTTGCCCGTCCTCACTTCTTTTAAAACCTTCACACACACCGAGAAAAATGTGTGTGTGTGTGTTTTTGTGTGTAAACTAAGCCTTCTGTGTCCTCAGTAGTCCCTCCAGAGCAGTGCCGTGCGAGGCCACAGGTTGTTTTCCTTTTTCTCTCTCCCTTCACGCTGAATCATCCTGTTGTTTTCCTCTTTTCATGGCACTTCACCTCTCCTTTAATAGCACACTCTGTCTCTTTCTCCACACCTCCCCGTGTCAGTGTTTTCCCTCGCTCCGATTAAGAAACCTCCCTCACCTTCTTTTCGCCCCACTTTGCCACGGTGGGAAATCTTTTTACTCTTTCATCCACTTATTTTTTTTTTACTCATGTCTGCGCTCTATGACTCTGTCAATCTATGTTTTCTCGTCCTTGTTCTCTCTTCCGGGAAAAGGATAAAGCACAACAGTTGGAAATCCATTCACATGGCTTGTCAGAGTGACTTCATTCACACACATCTTAAAAGGCTGATGTATAGCATTAATTAGGCTGCTTTTACTATTTTTTTATAGTTGCTTAAAGGAATATACCAGGTTTAGGTTACACTGATCAAGACAAATTCTTTACATAATCAACTTGTGATTAAGTTTGGATGCAGTTAAGAACATTGCTTTTATGTGTTTATACTAGTTTTTATCATTGAAAAAAATATCGTGAATATCTTTGGTCAAACTTTGTTTTTACGGTACTTGAAGCATTTCTTGTGATAAGACTCTGAAGAAGACATGCCCAAATTGTTTAGGGTGCCAGGAACCTACTGTACCAGCACCTGTGTTTAGAGTAGAACAACGTCCTGTTAACTGAAAACTGAAACAGGAGCAGAGAGAGTTGTAAACTACATACAAGAAACTCCTGATCATTTCATCTGAATTATCTTCAGGTTTAGCACAGCACTTGACCCCATGTTCAATGGTATGATTAAAGGTAAACTTGAATAGGAATGCATAAACATGATGTCAACCGAAGTAAATGGGACCAGATAGTAACATGGGCCCTTCTGCTCTACAGGGCATCAAAAACAGATAGTAACGCAGGGGCCCTTTAAAGGCTCCTGTGATTGTAGTCGATAGTGAGAGACTGTCCTCCCAAGAGAAATGGCTCATTTCAGCAAGTGCCCCAAAACGACATCTGTTTACGTTCATGTCACAAAGCCCTCTAGTAGCCGTAGTAATTGTGACAGGAGCAAATGGGAAAGTAAGGTGACGTTGTTATGGAGCAACAAAGTCTGCGCAGGGAGGAGGTCTGCCATAATGTCACATCATAAAATGTTTTTTACTTTTCAAGAGTGATTTGTAACAGTTTTTGCAGGCATGCAGAATCGATGTCGTACTGCCGACAGGGCATTTTCACATTTAATTTGGAGGACTTTGCATTGTGCACTGTCTAAACAGATTTCCATTTCTTCTGATTACCACAAATCATTTATCACAGCACTTGAACTGAACATCGAGGTTGTTAGTAGTTAAGTCGTCCACTTTTGCTGGTCAGTAATCCAGCTGTGGGAGCATGACTCGTCCCAAACCTATTCATTTAAAGCTCTGCCTCTTTAGTCATTCTTGTTTATTATGTCTAACTTCTTCTGTTAAACTGTTCTTTTTTTGTCCTCCTCTCCTCTTTCTCATACTGTTCTCTTTCAGTTAGCTTTTCAGTTACTCATTGCTACTCTCTCTGTCTCTCGTTTATTGATCTTAAATCTTTCTCTGTATCTTCCTTTTTCTACACGTCATATTCTGTCTCTACTCTCTAAAGCCCCACAGATCAGGTGGTGTCTTTACTGCTGAGTTGAGAAGCTTGTTCTCATGTCAGTTCCCGTTTCTGTATATCACACACTCATCCTTCTTTTTTTTATGAGTCCTTGTCTGTCTTCTCTCCATTTTCCCATCACTCCTTTTGTTTCTCAGTTTCCTTTGTATTCCTCCACCACCCCTCTGTCTATTTTACACACATACAAACACACACACTCTTTTCTCTCTGTAGTTTTCCACTGTGGTTTAATGCAGGGCACCTGGAGGAAAGCACAACCCCACCTGTTTGTGTGTATGTGTGTCAGTGTGTGTGTGTGTGTGTGCAATGGAGTTGTATTTTCTGTCCAGTGAGCTTTTCTGAGCTGCTGACTTTCTCTTTTCAGATGATGAGAGACAGATGTTCTGGCATCACTCTCTTTCTTTCTTTCGTCCTGCTCTGCCTCCTTCTCCCTTTCTTTCTCTCTCCTCTCTTTCTGTCCATGAGCTTTCCCAGGTTTCGATGACTAAAACCTCTTTGATTTTGATCCAAAGAAGACATTTCAGCCTGTTATTTTTTGTGTTTCTCATATTCCCAGGGTCACACAAAAGCTTTTTACTACAAATGTATCTGTACTTCTACCGTTTAAGGTAACAATGCCCAAAGCGTTTTGTGAGTGCTTCATGATGCTGGAACCAAGCCATCCTACTGAAAATGCATTGTAAACAGTAAAAAATGCATAGAAATCAATGGCAAAATTAGCATTGATCCTGCTTTGATGCAGATGGCCAGAGTGTATTAATTGCTAAATTCAGGGACCTGTTTCCAACAAGGTCACAATAATGAGAATTTGAGACTCACTGTACTGTTTTGAGTATTGGGGCCAGTGTTGGTGGATAATAAGTTGATCTGCCAAATAATAGCCTCGCTCTTAACAAGCTCTCCGGTCAGCTGGGCGAGACACCCTTTCTCCCTTTCATACACAAACACTCACTAAACCACTAATGCTTTCATTATGGGCTCTGGCCAACAAAAATGAATGCGAACTATGGTCCAACGCATTAGCAAAGTTCGCACAGACTAGCAAATCGATTGCAACAGGCTGAAAAGTGTCTCTTTAGAGTCAAATCAGACTTTCCTACTCAGAGGGAAAATGAATCTGTAAGAGAGCATAGAAACAAGGTCAGAAAATTTGCATTTGGGGCCAACAAACAAGGATCTAGTTCAATTTTGCAAAGCAGCTCCATGTGAAAGCGTGTGCTTTTCTACATGTTTGGGACTTTGTGCGATAGTTTGTGTGCCCCTCTGTGTGCACGTTGCTGTGCATGCATTCCTCTACAAGTTTTTATTACATTTCTGTATGGGTGCAGCTGTGTGTGTGTGCTGAGGCTGGTGCATGTGGGGAAAAGTTGCTGAATTGGTGTTATCAGGATGCAATACTAAACGTGGCGGAGAGCCATAAATAATGCAGTGACCTGTCTTATATCCCTGCTTGACTGCTTAGCACCGTTTACTGCTGCTTATTCTGAGTGTGTGTGTATGTGTGTGTGTGTGTGTGTGTGTGTGGTCTGAATTCAGTGATGTCTAAGCCAGAGGGGGATAAGTGATGTTCAGCGGTTTGTGTTTGTGCATTTGTTGTGAAACTGTGGTAGAAATACAAGCGCTCCCTGAAGATCACGCATGCTGATGTGGTTGAGAGAAAAGCTGTCTTGTGTGAAGTCTGGGGTCAAGAGGAGGGAAGTGTTTGTGTCTTCTGTGAGGGACAGACAAACTGAGACAGAGAAAATGGTGATGTTTTGATGTGGCACTTGTGTTTCATCCTATGCTGATATTTTCTTATGAACGTGGCATGCAAACTCACTACAGAAGTTTACGGCACAGTCCAGTATGATGCTGCACTAAAGGGTGATTTGGGTTTATTATAATTTGTATCTTTTATCTGTAGATTGGCCACTCTATCTTATCTTTTGCTCCTTTTCTCTCTCTCTCTCCTTCTCTCTCTCTCTTTGACAGTCTCTCCATCATCACCCCCCTCTCCCTCCCCACCTCCCCCTCTGTCACTTTTACCTGTTTGATAATTCTTGACATGAATTCAGGCTTTTTCCCCAACTCAGCATCTCCTCTGTTCTGACACACGCGCAGCCACAGACATTACACTTTCTTCCCAGCATGCAGGACAAGGTGCTGTAGTGTGGAATACAAATCAGCATTGCTATAGATTTACTTCTGGAAGCTCTATTTATACAGTTTCTTGGTAAATAGACATAAAGATGGCTGTTAGCTGTCTCTCCTAAAAGAAAAATGTTTCACTCCTCCAGTATACGGGTCTATCACTGCAGGAACATTATAATGACTCATGAGCTCAACCTCAGCATACTGTACTTTTAATCTGTGTATATATACTGTATATATATATATAAATAATATCAAATTCATTAAAAATAAGTTTAGCGGCACCTCATGCAAGAGGATGTGATGTCATCCGTGCACTCATCACCTCTATGTGTGTCACTTCCTGCCCTGTTTGGATGTGATAATCGTGGAATGACTTTGTGTTGATGTGTATGTGTGTGTATGTGTGTGCCCGGAGATTGATAGACCCTTAAAGCAGAGCAGACACAATACTTCACGCGCACACAGCGTCTGCCTCTCTATCACACCAGCCTTATTCATCAGACACTTGGAGGTACTGTCTTTATCGGCTCCACGCCAGAGGTGAAGATAGGAGAGGAGAGGAGAGGGTAGTTTTCTGAGTAAAAGAAGTGCATGCACATTTCATCAACCAATAATGAAATGTGAGAATAATGTAGATAAATATATAAATCTTCCTGACATAATCTAAACAAAAAAAACACGAGCTTCATTGTACTGGGTTAAATGAGATTGTACAAGTGTTCATATTATTGTGTCTACCCCCTCTATTGTATGTCCTGGTTGGTTGAAAATATGTTGAAAGCTGAAGCAAAGTAAAGTCCCATGAAAAAGAGTAAACCTTCACTGTCTCTTTTAGAGTCTCATCCGGGGACCGAATCTAATGAAAACACATTTGTACTCCTCTCATTTTAAGACCTATCACAATAACAACTAAGTATGCATGATGAGTCCCAAGCAATAGGTTATTAATCAGTTACATTTCCCTAACAACCCTAGATGTTTCCCCCTCGCATTGCCTCTGCATATCCCAGATTTTTCGTCAGAGACAGTTAGCTAAGCACTGTGCTAAAAGTGGTGTTTGGCTGATGGTGCTGTGAGATTCCAGAGTGGTTAAACACTAATCCAGGTGGTGCTGAGATGAAATGCGTCTGGCCGGGTTACATAGGCCTTGTAACTCTACTCCTGTATTACTGTATGTCACCAGGGAGATTGGAAACAGATAGGAGGAGATAGACAGGACTAGTTGGCTCACAGCGTGACTGAAGAGGGAGAGACAGACAGAGGCAGAGAGAAAGAGAGAGATACAGAGGGGTGATCACTAATTGTTAGCAGACACCAGATATAGATGCCAAAGTGTCAATCACTGTCCATACTGTGTGCTGCAATCTGACCTCCGCTTTCATCTTCCCTCGCTGACTCTTGAGTGCATGAGTGCATGTGCATCGGCCCATGTGCATACATATTTGCAGCCATGTGATTTAAAAAGGGGAGATTTTAGATCCTGCGTGTTTGTTTTACCTTCCTATTTGAATTTGTTTTGAAGGTGGTGTCCGATAAAGTGTTTATGCCGTGCGTGTGTGTTAATGTTTGCATGTGTGACTTCTCTCCGAGTTGGTTTACAGTAGCCAGTCTATTTATAAAGTTAAAATATGTTGTATTCTGCTGAGTAGTTTGACTTGGCTATGTCACCCCACTCAGCACAGTGGCAATAAATAAAACGTCACAGCACAGCAGGCTGGACGGTGGCAAGGACCAAGAAGCTACATGACTTCTTCACACAGATTTGTTTTTTTTTTTCTTTATGAGGCAGGTTTCTTTAGGCACACTTAGCCCTGACTGAAACAATGATATAGACTGTCAGGAGCTTGATTGTGAGTTTGTTTTTTTCTCTCATAAACAGGAAATTATCTAAGGGGTTGCTTACCGGCCAAATACTTCCCAGCAAGCAGCCGATATTCACAGATGCTGTTTCTATTAGCGTAACCTGGTCCATCATGGCCATCATTTTGGCCAAAATATTTGTTGAAAATTCATCTGCTTCGGTCCAAATGTACAGTGTAACCACAGTTTTGTGCAGAAATTATTCCTCAGATGAAGTAGTTCTTTCAAAATAATAGTCTACTTAACAAACACAAAGCACTTGTTTTTAGTTTTCTCCCTTATCCAAGACTACACTTACTTAATAATAAAATAAAAATAAATAAATAAATAAAACAATTTGTCATTTGTCTACAAGCACTGAAAGACATTATTATTACTTATATCATGTGCTTTATTAGATTGGTGTTAAATGAGCAAACTAACAACGTTGGTTCTTGAGTCTCTTCTGGCAGATTGTGGCTCATACTGTGCCATTATATTGGAAGTGCTTGGACTTAACAAAGATGGTACTCAGTATATCCACCATGATGGTTTAACTTAAGTTTTTTTCGGATCTTAAACAATGACGAAGTTCAGCTCATGCAGTGCGTCTGCACAGTTCATCAAACAGGGCAGCCAGCGTGGTGTACAATAGATGCCATAGATATAATACAGTAGAGTTGTGTGTGTTATGCCGTCGGGTGTCACAGATATATATGAGTTACCCATCAATGTCAGAGTACATCTGCGGCAGTGAATGAGTGGCATTGTTTATGACACGACACAGACGTATGACTGCCGACAAGTGGATCCGCTCTGTGACAGTAACTGTGGCATCTGGAGGGCTCGTTCATTGTGTGTGTGTGTGTGTGTGTGTGTGTGTGTGTGTGTGTGTCAGTGTTCATGGGTCAGAATAGAGTCTTTGTATGTCATGATGCTGAGTTGACCTTTGACACCACATCCACATAGACACACACACACACACACACTTCTTTGTTTCTCATATCCTGTCTCTGCAAACACAACTCTTATCTGCATTTTATCAGTTTTGGCCCCTTTTCCCAGTGGGAAACTATGCTTAATGAACAAATATGTTAAAAAAAATATTAATTTGAATGAGTTTGTAAAGAACGTTGCCATCCTCCTGGTCAGTCATGATAAGCAAACAACATTAACTCTGATGGTACTCTAGACTTATATCTGCTGCTGTGAGGGACGTTATTATAGTTACGTATTGTTATTGGAGGTTTATCTCATCAGCCTTTCTTCATTGTTTCTTTTTGAAATAAGATTTTCTGTCAAATGTAATTATTTATTCACCCTTTCCTCCTATAGTTGCCCCAAAAGCCTGCCCTTTTATTCTCCCTTTTTTGTCTTAGCTGTATTTTTTTTATCACATTTGGAAAAACTAATCAATGACCTTATTCCAATGTGGGAATTTGTGTATTAACCTATGGAAAAATATTAAGTGTACACAATGTTTTTATCAAAGCTTTCAGTACTTTCAGTACTTATATAGGAATATTTCCATATATTACAAAAGGTGATATAATGGACCAAAGCCACAGAAAGTAAACATGTTTCTGCATCTACTTGATTTTTCTTAACTTGTATATAAGATGATTTCACTTTCTAATGCTGCCCTCCCCCAATCTCTCTCTCCCCATCCAGCGTCTGAGCCATGCGGTGGTTATTTAGATGCCAGCGATGCCGGCTACATCACCACCCCCGGTTACCCACTGGAGTACCCACCTCACCAGAACTGTCGCTGGGTCATCACAGCCCCCGAGCCTTCACAACGCATCGTCCTCAACTTCAACCCTCACTTTGAGATAGAGAAATTGGACTGCAGGTAAAGACAGGATGGATGGATGGGTGGATTTTAAAGGAATGGGAGGGTTGGCAAACAGAGGGATTTGGAGAAAAAGAGTTAAAAAGTGTGAATTAACTCGAGAGGTTGGATTGCAAACATGAAAGGATGGGAAGTGAGGGGAGTTACAATATTGTGACCAAACTTCTCAGTTTCTATTGCTGTCTCTTTGGAGTTTCCGACTCCACCAGCCTGTCTCTGTGTGAGAGTTGTTGGGTGTATTTAGTGAACTTCAGCCCACTCTCCTCCTGTTTCTCTGGCTTTAGCTATCCCATAATAATCATTTTGGGACCTCCCTCTGTCCCTTGTCTCTAATTATCAAAGTCTAATTACAACACATTTACTGTTCCAGGATGTTTTTCACACTTGTGAAGAATTAACACAGATTAGAGAATTTTGGTGTCCACCGTCGTTTTTGGCTTTTTGGCTTGGGTTGCATGGTGAGACTGAAAGAAAGGCAGGAAGTTCTGCAGCATGAAGTAAAAATACAGCACTCAGAGATAAAGGCAAACAGAAAGACAAACGGGCATGCTGGGAAATCATGAATAAATGCTGGCAGAGAGATATGAGACTGGTCAAGAAGCAAACACACATTGAAGCTTACTGAAGGAATGATAGGCAAGCAGTCAGAACGTTTAAATAACATAAATCTTAATAATAGTAAAATCATTTTTAATAGGTTACAAGGTACTTTAAAAAGAAAGTACCAACAAATGAGATAAGAAGGGGCATGGAGCAAAAAATGAAAAGAGAATCAGATAATCGTTCTGGTAATTTGAATGAAGTCATGTTTATTTGTAGAGCCCAATTTACATACAGTACAAAGTCTCACTGGGCTTTTTGAGCCAGCATCTGCAATGTCTCTCTTTCTCTCAAAAACAGAGATCACCTTTCCACAGATGGCCATAGTTGCAATAGGAGCTGCAGCTCATAAAATGGTTAAAAGATTAAAAGATTAGACTTTTAATGTATATAATGAAACTAGCTAAATAAGTTCAGCACAAAACAAGTGGATGACACGTTTTATTGAGCGAGCAGTGCAGAAGCAAATTTTTAATTTTAAAAAATGTGTGGAAAGATGCTGAGACGGGGGAGCTATTGAGACACAAACACAAAACACAAAAACATATAAATGCATGTTTTTTTCTAAATAACCTACTGTAAGAAGACTTCACAAGTTACAGTATGAAACTACTGGCCTTCCCTCATCTTCGTGGGACCGCCATGTCATGTATGAATGCATCCTGCCCATATAGTGGAATCTAATGGGCACTATGAGTGTAAAGGGCCGCAGATACAAACCCACTGACAGGCGAGAGGGCAGACAAATACAGAAACACACACACACACACACACACACACACACAAGCACACACGCTTACACTTTTCCCCCCTCTCCCATTATGTGTCTGTTCCGGTGCTTTCCCATCCAGTTATTAACATTTCAGTCGTATCAATTATAGATAGGTGAATTTCCCCACTCAGATGTACCAAAATCATTCAGACATTTCTTTGTTGGAATTGAAGCATCAATATTTCACCGGCTGGCTGTTTGTTGAAAGGCTGAAAGGGTGAAAAGGCCCGCTGTGCTCTGCTCTGTTTTGCTTTACTTTCGCACTGTGCTGTGGAAATGAAAAACACGCTTCTCTGTCTGTCTCCCTGTTCTCGTCATTTTTCAGTTTTACTCTGCGGTTCTTATCCTCGGATCAGTTTGATGCATTCGATGCTCTCTTTCTCCCTCTCTTTCTCTTCTCTGTTTTCCCTTCTCCCCTCCTTTTTCTCTCCCCTCCACTCCCCCTGCCCTTCTTTCCTCTTTCTCTTTGAGTTTCTTGCATCCATTTAAAGTCCAGTAGTTTCCCAGGAGGAGAAAATCTGTTTGAACTGCTGGAAACAACAGGCTCTGATTTATTTATTATGGTGTACAGTTTGTGTGTATTTGTGGTTGTTCTATATTGTAAGACTTTTGGTGTGTGTCTAAACATTTTCTTAGTTTCAGTTTGCTTCCAGTAATGACAAGTTACATACTTTAAAAAAGTAATTGTTAAACCATGCCAGTAAGAGTAAGGTATTTGCAGTGTTTGTGGTAACATCTCAAGTCTAATAGGCTGTTATTTACAAGTGTCCTACAGCGCAGAGCTATTTAAGTCTACAGGCGCCCAAGGCCTGCAGCGTGTGTGTCTGTGTTTGTGTATGTGTGCAGGAGCAGGCTGAAATTGAGCTGTTAGGTTCACAGGGCAAAGAGGCCGAGGAGAAGAAGCAGAGGATGTGAGCGTGTGTGTGTGTGTGTGTGTGTGTTGGTGGGGGGCAGAGGTACATGGTCACCCAGTGATTGTCAGCAACAACCCTGACACACACACATAGCAGTGTCTCCGTCACTGTCTCTGTCTCCATTTCTGGCTGTCAAATGTTGTATTTGTCTGAAACACGCATCTGCCCTCTGTTCTGTCTCTATTTGTTCTTGAATCATCAGATTCATTTAAAATGGTCATAAGAACATTATCCATATGTTTCTTCTCTCAAGCTCGTAGATTACAGCTTTGAGAAACAGAAAACGGCTGTTAATCCTCAGTTTATGGAGAGAAAAATACCCACAGACACACACGCACACTCGTCTTGTCGAGACAAAAGAGTCATCTGTGTCTGTAGACAAAGCCTACATTATGAACAGGCAATATGGTTCCTCTCTGTCCCTCTTTATCACATAGAAAAAGTCATGATACGGTTGCATCTGTCTCTCACAAAAAACATTTACCAACACACACACACACACACTCGCACAAACAGCACTGTAATGAATCTGCATGCCCCGGTCAGACAAGGGTTGTTTTATTATGTCACTACTTTGAAGCAATCTAATCTATTATGGTCCTGATTGCAATTTAAGATGGTAATCTGTAATCTATAATGCATCACATTTTGTCAAGCACTCCGCTGGCTCTGCGGGCAAAATCGATGCAGAGGTGGTCAGACGGAGAGAGATGTTTTCATTAAGATTCATATACAGTAGCAATTTAAGTGCAAAGAGACAGCTGGAGGGCGTGAGAGAGAAGAACAGGAAGACAGACAGAAAGCCCCTGCTAAGATCAGTATAGCCATGGCCAGTCACGACTCACCGTGACTTCCTGTTTCCCATCACATGATGGGTGCCATGGTACCACATTAGTCCATAGCTGGTGACAGGTTTCAGTTATCACCCAACAGCTGTACCTGTAGTGTTTGTGTGTTTCATGGAGTAGATCAAAACCACATGATGGACTGGTACACAGATGGAAGAGACTCTGCTTGGGTGTGTATGTGTTTGTGCATGTAGTGCGGCAGTTCACAACCATAATAATTGTTTCCATCCATCATCATTTGCAGTTGCAGTTGATGAAAGGTGTGCAACTGTTAAAGAAATGTCTACTTTATTTAATCTGAAAGAGCCTTATGTTTGGCGCGACTTTTAGTTAACACACCTCCAACTTCAGTGTGCTCTGACTCTCTTCCTATCCATCAGAGAGAGATTTTTTTAATAGTATTTATACTGTAAAGTCTTTCACTTAATGTCACAACTCCTTTCTGCTGTTTTCACTTCCTCTCTATCACCGTAAATACAAGGTTTAATCAGCAACTTGAAGGAATAGTTCGACATTTTGGGAAATATACCTGTTTGCTTTCTTGCCAAGAGTTAGATGAGACGATTGATACCACTCTCATGTCTGTACATTAAATATGAGGCTACAGCCAGGAGATGCTTAGCTTAGTTTAGTATAAAGACTGGAAACAGGTTGTCTGGCTGCCTCACAGTGATGAAAAGACTTTTGGAAGTCACTGCGACCTGCCAATAAATAGTTCCACACATGACTCAGAGTAAAACCACAACTTCTTACGGATTAAACAAATGAGATATAACATGTTAATTAGTAAGCTTTACAGGTGCTGGCATTTTACTACCTTCGGCCAGAGCAAGCCCAGCCGTTTCTCAGTGTTTCCCCAGCCCTTGTGCTAAACTGCTGCTGGCTCCACCCTCATATTTATTGTGCAGACATGAGAGTGGTATCGATCTTCTCCTCTAACCCTCGGCAAGAAAGCAAATCAGTGTACTTCCCAAAATGTCAAAAAAGTCTCACACAGCAAGTCCTCCAGTCCTCTGAGTATTTTTAGATGCAGTCCTTTTCTCTTGGTGTTTTCCACGAATGCACTGGAGAGAAAAGCCACTTAATTTACATGTATTTACAGATTAAAGGTATTTACAGATTAAAGGAACATCTCTCTCTAATGATGAATATTTATGATGCAAATTCATCTCACAGAAAGTGAAATTCTCCATGTGGCAACTACCAAGATAGCTAAGGTCAAGGAAGTGTACTGTATGTAGCCTTTTGAGGCAGCGGTTGGTTGTCTACTTCACATTTTCCTCTTAGCTCACTGCACTGCTCTGTCTCTGAAAGCAAGATCTCTATTTGGAGTGTTTGGAAAGAACGTACGAGCCCACACACACACACACACACACACACACACACACACACACACACACACAGCTGCTTGGGGAAAAGTGCAGCGTCAGGGTCCGTTGAGGGCAGGCTCAAATCATCCTGACAGCTACCTCCTCTCTCTCTCCTCTCCTCTTTCCTCCTGGCTCTCTCCCTCTCCTCTCCCCTCCATTCATCTCACCCTTCCTCACCCCTCCCGCCCCCTCACCGCTGCCCGATGGACCCCATCTATCATCTTTCATCTGCTCTTGCGCCTTCCTCTGTCCCACCTTCTTTTCCCTCCTCCTCTCTGCATGCCTTTTTCTTCATCACCTCTCCCCTCCTTCTGTCTTCCTCTTATTCAATCTACCCTCTCTCCCTCCATCTAGTTTCTCCCCTTCTTTCCTTCCCCTCCCTTCCCTCCTCCTCGTCTCCCCACCCTCATCCTTCCGCAGTGTGCCAATCTTTTATAGGCCAAATCATTATTCAGCATTGCATATGAGAAAACACAGGCATCGAGCCAAATGCCACACTCTCCTCCTTTTCTCTCTTTTGTCTCTCTTGCTCTCTTATTTTCTCATCTCCCTCTTCTTGTCTCCCTCTTTAAAATGCATCTATTCTTCTCTCTTTATCATTTATAGACTTTTCCTCAGCCTATATCTGTCTTCATCCTCTTTTATCCTTCAGTCTGTGTCTATCCATCACTTAAATCCCCTTTCTATATGTCTGTCTCTTATTCTCATCCTCTCCTCATTCTCCACCCTCTCCAGTCCTCCCTTACCTCATATCACACCCAAGTCAGATGCTATCTGTAATATTGATATGAGAGAAACACACACAAGCAGACGAATGCACACACACACACACACATACAGTGTAAAGCTCACATACGCTTGCATAAACAAGAATACAAATGCACACGCAGAGGTGCAGTGCAAGCATTTTTGGGTTCTCAAATAAACTCATATATAGTGAAAGCACCACGAGCAGACAGGCACGTAGGCAGTTTCACGGTTATGTGGCTTACACAATAAGTGTGGAGTAAAGCAATGAGTTAAGAAGTGATTTATATGACAGAGAAGCTGCAGTCAACGATAATGGTTTCACTAATGATTTAGACCTTGTCTTTGTACTCTGCCTCAATCAATCATTTAACTTCATGCTGGCTAAGTCTGTTTTCTGTCCTCTTCTCTTCTCTTCTCTTCTCTTCTCTTCTCTTCTCTTCTCTTCTCTCAGTAATCTTTGCACGAGTATCAAGTGTCTGAACCAACTGCTTTACAAACCTTGTAAAACATACTGTACCTGTAATAAAAACCCATATTGTGATAGAAACTTTGGAATATTCGATCACATGCACACATACAGACACACCTGACCGGCAGGCAAAAGTCCTGGGGACATGACCAAGAGAAGAGCAAAAGGTAGAGTGATGTGATGTGACACTGGCCTTAGGGCAGAAGGGAAAAAAAGAGAAAGTTGGAGGGAGAGGTGAAGAGACTATATGACAGAGAGAGGAACAGCATTCGGAGTGACAGAGGATGTTCAGTTACCAGCTGTGGCCATTTAGCAGCTGCCTGCATGTTTGAATTAACATCACGGTGACTCTAGCAGCAGGAGAGTCATGCGTCCGGACAAGCATCCCAGAACAAAGCTGAAAGACAATGATATTAGAAAGCTACAGAGAGAAGAGCCAAGAGAACACCTTAGGACCCAGATGTGAGTTACAGCACAGTTTTTGGTTTATTTACCTGCTTTCAATAAACCAAAATCCCTCACCAGGCAAACTTTTAGGCAGCAATCACTCTAGCTGCCTAAAAAGCATGCCCAGAGTGCATGAACTCCAGACACTTAAACCCTATTGGAAGTTAGAAAAAGGCTTCCTGCACTGCTTAAAACATGTCCAGTGTAATCAACACCTCACCCCGTTTATCAAGAGTCCCGGGCTGTGACCAAAGTCACTCCGTCATGCACTCATTCACTACTCCCTGTATAATAGACACTCAATAGTTTACTCAATAGTGAGCGGTAAATGGAGACACTCACCAATCATTATCATTTTGCATCACACACCGGCAACCTTCACATCAATAAAATGCAGCTCATGCCATGGACAATACTTTTTTCATTCCACTGTGGAATTTTTCAGGGCACATACGCAGTCAGAATTCAGTCACTCAAATAAAATGGTGTAGGGTTAATATAGTGCATCATAAATAGGGAGTGATTTTGGACCCCTGGGTTACAGAAAAAGTTTTGAAATTTGAAGATTTGTTAAGCTCCAAGATGGTGATTTTAGGAAATCCACCCTCTCTCTCTCTCTCTCTCTCTTTCTCTCACACACACAGGTAATGCAGGTAATGATGATAATATCAGTGGTCTTCTTTACAGACACTCCCTGAGGTCATGAAGGTCTGCCTGATCAATGTCTGTTACTGTAATGACTGTATGTGTGTGTGTGTGTGTGTGTGTGTGTGTGTGTGTCTGTGTGTCTTTGAAGGACTGACCCTGATCAATGTGTGTTAAAGCCATAATGAGGAATCGATTGGTTGTCCTGGAGACTACTGCTGGACACACACACCCATACCCACATACATCCACACACGCACACACACTGTCCATCTGTCTGCAGTAATAGGCCTATTACTTGATAACAGTGAAGTCAGTCATCCTCCTCACTCTCTATTAACTGCTTCAGTGACAGACTGACTACAGCTGCTTTTACTCTATGCAGGTATATGAATATACTATATATACAGAGGGCTAGTGTGTGGGTCATACAGGAGCCAAGTGGGGCTCAGAATCGAATGGTCTCCTGTATTAATTCAGTAGTAATATGCAAGAAGCTTTCTTAGCTTGGATTTAGTGTTTTAGCACTTTCTGTGAACATTAAGAATATACCTTTTCATGCTCTACTATACGTTTGAAATACAGTATAATTCTCATGAATGTGTAGTGTTTGTCTCCAGGGAGAATAAGAAGTAGGAGTAAGTAAGAAACATCAGTAGCAGCCGCTGAACTAGAGCCTGCCATGCCTTATGGGAATTATCAGTGATGCTGGAGGCATCTTTGAACAGTCAGAGGGCTCACCACCTCCATGATTGTTCTTGTCCTGACAGAGAGCTTAACAGTCCAGTTTTACGTCCCTATGGACCACCTTAAAATAAATCTTTGGGATTTAGCTTGAATTGTGTTGCGGCATTCACATGACTGGAAAAGAAAAGAGTGTCTGTGTGTACGTTTGTATGAATCTACTCATAGTTGACTGTTTCACTTCCTCCGAAAATGTTTGTATGGGGCCACCAATGATTTCACTTCCCTTTCAGCGAATGAGGAGATGACAAAGCTGGGAAAAATGTAGTAATGGCAATATCTTCCCCATTTGTTAGAAACAATAGTTCCCAATAACAGTTTGTAACTTTGCACCAATTTATGACATGGTAATTTTTCAATGGACTTTTATTGTCAGTGCCACACATTACTACAAGGCTGGCCTGCTTTCAGTTCTTTTTAGTTTGTGTGTGTGTGTGTCCATATGTGTGTGTGTCTGCGGTGCAGACGCTCTGTCTACTGCTAAGGGCACCCCTGATGTTTGAAAGAAGTGTGCAGGTGTAAGAAGACAGCTCTCGACCCAAAGAGAGAGCGAGAACTTGTGAAAGGCAATTAAGACCAAGACCAGAGGGGAGGAGTACGAGGGAGGAGGGGAGGAGGGGTGAATCTGTATCCAAACCTTTTCCTTGGTTCACGTCAGACAGGCTGTGGAGAGCTTTCTCGCTCATCAAACACCCCCTACCCCCAAAACACACACACACACACACACACACACACACACACACAAGCACACATGAGTCTCTCCTAATGTCAAATCCTTTAGTCAGTTTTAAGTCTACTTTCACAACTCAATCTGTGCTTACAAATCCTCACGAATCTTTGTCATTCTTTACAGCTGTAACCTCCCATGTTACACGTTTTGGAACCAACATTTGTTTATTCATTATTTCCTTCATGTAAGCAAGGAAAATTTCAATTTCAAGAGAATTTTAGGGAAAAGTGGAAAAGAAATTATATTCAGATTTTTTGTCATTCCCCATGGCAAGTCTCAGAAAATCCCTGATTGGCTGCAGTGAAATATATTGGGGGGAGAGGAAAGAGAGAGAGAGAGAGAGAGAGAGAGAGAGAGAGAGAGAGATGATGGGATTAAACAGTTTGTTAGAAGCTGTGTACCTCCTACACAGAGACACATTGGAGGAAACCTCAAACCCTTCTATAGATCCATCTGAGTGCATGGCCACGGGCTCTGTGTGTGCATCAGTGTGCCTATGTATGTGACAGAAAGTTTGTGTGTTTGTGCAGGTCTCTTGCGTACGTGTGTGTGCTGACTTAGAAGTAGCTGCGTATGTCTCTCTGCTTTCTCCTGTAGGCGCAGAGCTGTAGGGAGGGAGGAAGGGATGGAGGGAGGGAGGGAGGGACACCTGTCTCTGTCAGTCTGAGGGGAGGAGCTGGCACGGTAAATGCAGTGTCATGTTCTCTCTCTGACCACATCCACACTGTGCCGGCCAAATTTGAAATCTTTTTCTCTTCCTTTTGGTGCTTCACCCACACCCGAAAACAGAGCTTTTCTGAACAGCATCCACAGTGGATGAATCTGAAAAATGCCAGCCTCACTTTTTAGTGTGGACGGGGGAAAACTGAGCTTTGGAAAACAGATATATGAGGCTGCTCAGACACTATCGGGGTCTACGTGACTGTAAAGTTAACTCTCTGTCAGCTCTAACCCACTCTATGACCACTTTCCTCTAATGTCAGCATAGCCAATCGCATGGTACTGCTGTTGTTGTTACCCAGCATTTGTGTATTTTATCAGATGATTCTGTGAATATAAAATAATGACTTTAGAGCACCAGCGCAGGAGTTTCTGTACGCACGGTTAACAGGTAGCATTTATGAGCCGTGATCAAATCAGGTTTTCGTACTCACTCAGCTGTCTGACAACAGAAACTCAAAAATATGTAAATGAGAACAACTAAATTGTGAGTTTGGCCCTATTAAAACACAGTAAAGGTGATAATGGGAAGCAGGAGTGGACTAAATGGATTTAACCAGCTGAGACTCAGCAGAGTAACTGTAACTGAAATGTTATTGCATCTATCTATCTATCTATCCATCTCATTCTCCATCTTCTCCATCAGTGTTTTAATAAAGGGTAGTTTTAAATTCAAATATTCACAAATTCTAATATCCTCTCTCCCTGCCCCATAACTGCCTCCTCTGCCTCACCCACACATTGGCTCTTGGCCACTGGTAATGTGCCTGACTGCACATTAGATGAAGCTAGAGAGGAAAAAGGGGACAGAGAGAGAAAAGGAAGAACACAAAGAGTAACAGAAAAAAAAGAAACCGCTGAAAGGTGAAACACTGAAAAATAATTAGGGAAAGACGGAGCCGGGAGGAGAAAGAAAAAGAGATCTTGTCTGGATACGAGTAGCCGTTAAGCAAAGTTGTCATTTCAGAAAAGAGGAGGAGGAAACTGTCGCTGGGATGAGGCGTTCTCTTGGGAAAATATGACAGGAACTGTGACACATACACACTCATGCAAACACACACACACACACACACACACACACAGATGCACACACACATGCTCACAGTGCAGTGACAGCTTGCGTCATAACTGTGGTGTTAGTTCCACGCAAAGCAGACACAAAGCATGATGGGAGAGTGGGAGGTGTATGACCCTCATTATGTCGGGAGCTTGCTCACCTGTCAGAAAAACACAGAAAACACACACACACACACACACACGCACATGAACACACACAGCCATGAACTGCAGATATATACACATACACAGTGAGAGCCAGAGCGGAAAAACACACTGTCTCTTCTGCACAATAGAGTTCTCATCTGTATACTTGGTAGCATTTCATAAAGCTATGAGGGTTCTTTAGTGTTGAATTCACTCCGATTGTCTGTGGTTTCTTCATGTCTTATTGTGACAAGACAAGAAGTAATAAGACGAATGGAAACACACACACACACACACACGTTTGGTAACTCAGTGTTACAATGTCACACAACATAAAATATCCACCACTTATTTAATCTTGTCCGTGTCAGCTCATGTCAAGTCATGCGACACCAGTTCTGTGTGTATGTGTAAGCTTTGTGTCTGATTGAGTACGTGTGTTGGTGTGTGTAACTGTATTACTGTAGGAATGATAGTCCACGTAACTGTGAATGCATGCTAACAAATAGTGAAAAGATTAACACCCCTTTTATATCCATGTATCTTTAATGTGTCCGTACAGTAGCAACAAAACACCGTGTGTGGTACTTTTAGCATCCCATGATACACAGGAGGCCTTCTGTCGCTGGCTTATAGTATTTTTTAAAAAGTACATTAATGTTGTACTTAAAGCACACCTCTCAAACTGTTTGGAAAAGACAAGATACTTTTGGATCTTTTGAGGCTGAGGCGTGTTCATTTAATTACTTTAGAAAAATGTAGAAATCTCAATATTGGAGCAAGTAATGGCACTGTGGTCAGAACTGATCGATGTGACGGACAAAGATGTGCAAACAGAGTCCGGCCATAGTTTTTCTTTACTGTAAGAAAAACCTAATTGAATGTCTTCCTTCATGGCAAGTTGCTCGGGGAATTTCTTTCCAGGAAGCTATTTTAGAGCCAGGCAGGTGTGTCTTTGGTATCCAGACACAGAGGCAACACTCCTGCTGTGGGTCTGGAGATAGCTCCTAACATTTGTGGCCAGAAAACATGAAAGACATTGGAATAAAAATAGATTTCAAGTCAGAACCTTCCCTTTATGGATAGAAAAAAAAGCCCCAGGCAGCCTTTCTGCTTATGTGCAATGTTCAGCAAAAATATATGTATGTGTATTTTTAGGTAAATTCTGATTAATCTGGGTCTTTCATGGCTGAAAAATACACAGAACTATGAACAAGTTGCAGCACTTAATGTGATATGACAGGAAAATTGTGTGTGTCTGTATTCTCATTAACTTCCGTTTACTGAAGAATCCTTGTTAATCATAATCTGTTTATTCCTCCTTTTAGTACCAACGTGATTAGTTATAAATTCAGTACAGTCCTCCTATAATAGTCCGCAAGGAAAGAAGAACCAGGAAAATGCAGAAGTGACCTAAATCCGCTCTAAAAAGTGGAAAATGTGAACTTCTCTGAAGAATGAACGCCCTCAAGTTGAGTTACAAACATTATTGAATTAGACCTGGGCAAAGATGTAAACTAGAGTCATTTGTTCCACATGAATCCTATTCTAGCATCAAAGGCTATGGGGTTCATCCACAGATCAAAAAGCTTGACCGTTACACACACTCTCACTCTGACTTTGACCTAGTGTAACATGAAGCCAAAGACATGTGAAGTACATTTTCTTGGGCAATGCAAGACTTGTTTGGCTTGATTTCTTTTGAAAGCATGAGAATTAGGTAAACTGTGGTTGTGTGACACTGGGAATCAGCTTTCCTTTGAATTTCTAAAATGCAGTACACATATGACGTCACTGTTTCCTTATGCAAGCTGAAAGGGAGCACGTCATCTTACATTCACACTCTCCTTTTGTTTGTATTATGATATAGTTATAATCCATAAAACGGTGTTCTGTAGAGCATGAAGCCCATAGCAGTTAGAGAATATAATCACTCGATTACAGTGCAGTTATAGAATTTTAAAAAGGTTTCCTATTTAGCCTTGTGCAGGTGGTTCTCTTCCTCCTCCACCATCTGTGAGCTGCCAATGTCTTCTGCTGCATTCATTTGAATTATAATGACACCCGTGCTTCTGCTGATAGTAACTGTGCTTTCAGAAGTCCGTCTAGCCACTGAGAGATGCGAACAATTTGCTCACTGCTTCCATTTTGTGGCCAGTTCCAACGTGATGTCTGCCAGATGAAAAAACTAATAAAGAAAAAAAAAGACTAATAACATCAGAGTCAAAGCAGCTTGAAAGGATTTAACAATTTCCTCTCTCTCAAATTAAAGTCTCCTCTCCCCTCTTCCACGAAACACCTCATCAGCGCATTAATTAAATGTCTGTACATCAAGCATGTACAGTAGTAGATATTTAGTACTGTAGGTTATTATCGTCCCTGTGGTATTGCATTTCACTGAAAGTGATATGTGCTCTCACTGCCAGAGCTGCAAATCCCAGGATAGCAATAAAATAGTGTTGAATTTAAGTTCAATGTAATTAATCGCAATATATACATATGTATGTAGAAGAGAAGGTATTTAATAATATGTGTTTGTCCTCTGCAGGTATGACTATGTAGAGATCCACGATGGGAACTCGGAGTCGGCTGACCTACTGGGGAAGCACTGCAGCAACATCGCCCCTGCACCAATCATATCGTCAGGACCCTCACTCCACATCAAGTTCG
This sequence comes from Oplegnathus fasciatus, assembly GCA_003416845.1. Taxonomy (NCBI): domain Eukaryota; kingdom Metazoa; phylum Chordata; class Actinopteri; order Centrarchiformes; family Oplegnathidae; genus Oplegnathus; species Oplegnathus fasciatus. The sequence goes on along the minus strand of NTHP01000419.1, from coordinate 182,803 downwards.
TGTCGGACTATGCCCACCAGGGGGCAGGCTTCTCTCTGCGCTACGAAATCTTCAAAACCGGTAAGTGGGTGCTACTGTTGTTTTTGGTTTTTGGTTTTTCACTCGCACTGGCTCGCAGAAAATAACATGTCTTTCGACACAGGTAGTCAGACAAAGTGGTAGTAGCAGGATGGGAAACGAAAAAGGACATTCTCGGTTTTGACATTTCACTCAATATAGATTAAATATATAGATAGTATACCCAAAATCTATATTTTTAGAATCCAAGACCCCCAAGAGGAACATGACCCTCACACATGGACAGACTTAACAAAAGTGAACAGGATTTAAGAAGGATTGCAACTTTACAAACAGGCTATTAGTAACTGTATTACAAGCTACTCATAGAGGACTCGGCATGCTTCATTAGGTGACCAAGCCTCGTTTATCTCCCTGGTGTCATGGGAGACCAAGAGAAAGAGACGAGAGACACGGCAGAGGACCCTTGAGAGCCCTTTAGACTGTCCAGGCGAGACATCTCTCCCCTTCATGGCACTTTGTGTGTGTGCATATATATGTGTGTGTGTGCCTGACATGGCTCCCCTTCACGGTGCCATGGGTCAGCCAAAGCGAGACCAATTGAGATCAAGGGCGAGTGAGACAGAGGGGCGCATAGTGTCGGCCCCACAGCCATCTTGTCCCGTTCCCCCTGAAAGCATTCCACACATGCCTGCTTAATTGAGTCCTGAGCCCTGTTCCCCTGAGACACACACACACACACACACACACACAGAGGGCTGAGGTTACTAACACAACACGTGCGGTTGTCGGTGTTTCTCACTTGCTGGCACCAGCCCGTTGGGATTTCTTCTGTGTGTGTGTGTGTGTGTGTGTGTGTGTGTGTGTGTGTGTGTGTGTGTGTCTTTTGCATTTGACACAGTCCACCTGATGGACTTTAAAACAACGAGGGTGTCAGTGTTCACACCCTAGCACCCTAGGGAGAGAAAAACATATAGGGAGAGGGATTTATGAATCAATGACTTGATTTTGGATTTATGACATTTAGATTAAGTCCACAGTTGCTGTTAGTTTTTCCATTTCATCATTAACATACAGTTCACAATACAGTACATTACTATTGTTTATAAAAAGGGTTAATAAAAAGTTCTGTCATGTGTAACATTTTTAGGAACTAAAAACTTAGCTTAATTTTGAGTTTGTAACTGGTTTTTAAAAGGTTTTGTAAATCCAAGGGTGGTACAGTTTTCTTTACCCAAAGTGGAGCATCCAGTCCTTAAACGTCCACAGTCTTAACCCCATGAATCTATCGTCACAACACCTCTATCGGCAGGATCCGTTACACATCACTGTTTTATGATGTGAAATGCTGTGGTCAGGGTTTGGTCAGTTTTAGGGAAAGATAATGGTTTGGGTTAAAATAAGTACTCGGTCAAAGGAAACATTGTGGTTTGTAATGACTACGTGACTACTTTTCAAAATTATTAGTAACTGCCATACTTTGTTACTACAATAATAAGCACTCCATTAAGGTTACGTAACAATCGTGGTCATGGTTAAAAAAAGCCCATGTTGACTGTCAGTATGAAACTGGAAACAAACAGTGGTCTCCTGTGTTGAAGTCTGATGTTTTGTTTGGGGCACTTGCTGAAACGTTTGGTTGGAAAGAGGGAATCCTGCCCAGCTTACCAACACCTGAACCACATGAATGTTTTTAAGGAGAGCTGCTTCGACTGATAAACAATAGCATATACAGGACTTCCTCTAGTTTGTCTGTGTAACTTTCTGTGTGTGTGTATGTGTGTCCAGCCTTCCCTGGCAGTAATGATGGAGCCATTTGAAACATTCAAGCTGTTGCCATACTGCTAACAAGATCTTGTTATCCTGGAAGGTGCAGCAGAACGTCTGGTTGCGTGGGTGACTAGATTTTGTGTGTGTGTCAGGGTGTGCGTGTTATACTTATACATACTGTATAGCCTCGTGGTGAACTGTCTAAATATGTATCTGTCTGTGCTACCCCTGCACATTCTGTTCCATTCGACCTAAAAGGAAGACAAAAAATCTCCCCTCTCCTCCCGTACATCTCCACGGTCTCCACTTGCAAATATACAAATATACTCTCACGACTAGACACAGAAAACGTGGGGAAAAACAAGGATAGAGGCACTTTTAGTGAAGAGGTTTCAAGCACAGTTGTGTGATATTGTCTTTTATTTGTTGTTAACTTTTTTTTCATCAAATGATTACAGCTCTTTGTTTTTATCTTTCAGAAAATTGGAATTCATCAGTGTTTCTTTTATTAAAAAATGTGTAAAAGATTATTTTTCATAATCACTTTGTGGGACTCAAGTGCTTATTCAGCATTTGACTTTTCTCCCTATTTTTCTCTCCTCCATCTCTGTTACTGGAATCATTATCTGAGCTGTTTACTTGTTTACTGCAGTGAGACCATTTTCTTGGGATAATAAACAAACTTTTGTATGCTTCAAAACCAATCTGCTCCTTTTAACAAATCGGTCTATGTTTGCTGTTAGAATCCTTTAAACGTAATACAAGGAGTCTTTGTAATAGTAAAGTTGTCCAGTTATTCCATCTGTTTTACTGCCCCATGTTGCTAGCACTGATAATGGTTTTAAGCCACAATCCCTTCCTGTTACTGGGGTCTGTGTTTTGGAGTAATGAGAAGGTTTGCGTGTGTACATGTTAGAGGAGATTGTCCCCCACTCTCTGGGTGTCCTAATTACTGGACCCCTCAAAGATTAACAGTGTAATCAGTGTGGAAACGGCACACATACTGTATATACACAGAAACACATATTTACCATGGAAAACATGTATCTAAAACACAAAAGCATGCACACGTTTTTTGTTCTTTCTTACAGTCCCATTTGCAGAACATTAGTATATATACAGCTTGTAAATAAAAGGGGTGTATAATGCATTGACACATACACATGGACAAAGACTCATGCATGCATGCAAGTAACAGACATCAAAAATGAAGGCATTGGACAAACACAAAAAATACTTGAATACAAAAAGAAATACACATGCCACACTTGTTTTTGTTTACAGCTCTGTTACTATGGATATTGTAGTAAAACTCCAGCCAATACGAACACAGCTACCAGAATGGTGGCGACCAATCAAAATCCTCTGTGTAGGCAGGGTGCCCCCAGCTGTTACTGTGACCCAGAACTCACCAGACACACACACATATGAATGCACTGATGCAGGCTCGACGGTTACTCACAAATGCAGGGCAGCTTGCATGTCTGCACGCAAATGTTAACTCACTTACACACACACACGACTTATTTTTGTCACTTGAGAGGATATTTCATTGACTTAAACTCATTCCCTGGACACCTACCCTAACCTTAACCATAACCACTACATGCCTAACCCCAACCCTTGACCTGAACCTTAATTAAAAACCAAATCTTAACCTTTAAGATCTACCTTGTGGAGACCAGCTTTTGACCTAAATGAGAAGTGAGTTCCCATAGTGCAACTGTGTGAACAGATTTCTGTGAGTAACACAAGTACACACACACTCCTCGGGCAGTGTAATGTGGAAGCTATCGTGACAATCCTTCCAATAACTGCTGTTGTTTACATTCTACCAAATGCCTTTGGGCACTTCCTCTCTGCCTCTGTCCGACTACACATCAAGTCAGTTTATTACACTGTCTAACCAATCACATTGCTCGCTCCTCCCTCCTCTGGCTTTCATTGAGGAAAGTGGATCCAGATCTGACCCAGTGAGGAGAGAAAGGTGCTCTGTAGTAACAAACAGCAGAGGTATGATTTCCTTCAAAATGCACGACAAACCTAAGCCTGAAGTAGAAACTGAATGGTTTCCTTGCTCCGCAGTGCAGCATATTGTGCCCTTGTGAAACACCTTCACTCAAATAGAGGCTTTGCTTACATTGCTGTTTATAGGACTGAAAGCTATTCTTCACTCTGCCACCTACTGATGGAGATTTTAGAATGGGAATAATGTGAATGTAGATATTGCAGATGTTGTTTTTTTCTGGCTGGAAAAGATTTATTTACATTGGTTTGTTTGTTAATATTAGAATAAAGCAGTGTTTTGAGTTATGGCAGATTGAGTGTGTTCCAAGATGCCTCAATTTCATCTACATGTCAAGTTCAAGAATAAATCTGAAAATATTTCCCTGGATTACATCATCAAAGTAATGCTTGCTTCGAGCTTTTAGTAAAGTGCATTGGGATAGCTAAAGGGGTGGTTGTCTTGTGACAGTTAGATTTCATATGTCAGCGGTAATTTGGTTAAATAGGGAGTTTACTATGGAGGGAAACCCCTACTGTGATTTAGTGACAGAGGCTTAAATGTAATGTCAGAGGAGTTTCAGCACCACGAGCCTCCAACTTAAACGACACTGAGGTGGACTCTAACCATACATATGGAAAAACCAAGCTGTGGTTGTGCAGGAGCTGTTGAGCTGTGTGTGGGCCTGCAGTGTGTGTGTCTGTCAATGTGTGTGTGTTAAGTCTCCTCTGCATGTGTACTAATGTGTGTGTGTGTGAGCGTTAGAGATTGTTGGAGGGAAGGAGGGAATAATTGTGGGTTTGATCCGACTAATAGCCCATTGGCATGAAAGACAGTTTGAATGAAAGTAGATGTCTACATGCCAGCTTACCACACACACACACACACACACACACACACACACACACACACACACACACACATAAACACACATTTATATAGGAAATATGTACTCACAATTTAGATGAATGAAAGTGTTTGCATGCCAGCTCACCATACAGACACTCACACCCACTGACAGACCTTGTCCTGTCTCCCAGAGATCAGTGAGCCATAAGCACCAGCGCCAGATCTACCCAGCAACACACACACACACACACACACACACACACACACACACGCTTCCTCTAACCTTACCCCATAGTGAAACACGTGTTTCTTTCACACTTATCCAATTCAAACAGATGGGAAGTGAGAGGAGAAAAGAATAGGAAATGAGACAGTGGGAGGGAAGGGAATGATGGAACTGTGGAGGATGAAAAGATCCATGGGAAGATGGTAAAGAAAGAGCAGCAGGAGATAAGAGAGTAAGAAAGATCAGAAAAGAAAAGGAAGGAGAAATGAATGAGGAGAGAAGTTGAGTGGGACAAAAGAGAAGTCATAGAAAACAGACAGATGTACATAGATTTACTACAGAGCGCACTACAAGCAGTGTTGCATATTTTAAGCAAAGTTCAAATATATTCCATTTTGGATTTGAGTGTACTTGAAAAATATCAAATAGGAGGGACGAGGTGCAGACAGGCGTTACGCTGAGAGAGAATGTGGGGAAGGGACAGACCAGAGAAAAACAGGAGAAAAGAGGGCACAAGTGTTTTTGCGATGTTCATGAACATGAAGTAATGAGAAGGGAATCAAATTGCTGCCGGCAACAGAACTGGTCAGGCGTTCACTCTACACACACACACACACACACACACACACACACACACACGCGCGCTCATAGTCACGCAGACCCGCACTATCTAGCGACTGACTCTGCAGGGGGGCCAGACGCAAGGGGAACCCCCGTGAGAGACGGTGTGTGTCTGTGTGTGAGTGAGTGTGTGTTTGCGTGCATGTGAGGTCCCTGCATGAGGGGGAAGGTCACAATAACAAGCAAATCAGAACAGAAAGCGGGACAGAAAAAACGACAGAGATATATCAAGACAAACAGACAATCTCTATCACACTAAAAATAGATGTTGCAGTGGAAAGTGGATGATCACACACCGTAGTTGTAAAGGAGGCATTCTTATAAATTAGTAAACAAACTAGAATGGGGAAAGAGTATTTGGTGTATTTCAATTTCTGCAATGTGTGCATCTCTCAGTCTGCCAACTGACTGATTGAGTCCCTACTCATCCTGGTGTAACAATCCAGTTTCCATGGAGATCTCCAGCAGCAGAACTAGCCATTTCAGTTGTGGACCAATTACATTATTGACAACGCTCAAAGCCCAATATATACGCAAGCTAGAAGAAAATAGATTTGAAGCCTAAAGACAGATGAAAAATAGGGCTGAAACACATCTGATGGAGACAGGTTGTTGCAAACACACACGACTGTACATGGACACACCCACAAATATGTTTAAATGTGCTTGGCATGCCAGAATACACACACTCTCTCTTAATGTGTTCTTACTCACTTTCTCTTCATTTACTCATGCAAGCATGCAAGCACAATAGCAGACACCCAAACAAACTGGAGAGAAATGGGTTACCATAAGAGGCTTAGACAGTGTGTGTGTGTGTGTGTGTGTGTGTGTGTGTGTGTGTGTGTGTGTGTGTCTGTCTGTCTGTCTGTCTGTCTGTCTGGGTGATAGGTCATATATGGCTGGGTGGACTGGAATAATGGTCCAGTTGGTACGACCACATTCACTCCATAATGTGTGTGTGTGAGTATTAATAGAGAGGGTATTACAGTCATTCAGAAATGAAGAGCCCCAGATTACCTCCAGATCACTCTGTGCATTTTTGTGTGTGTGTGCGCACATACAGTATGATGATATCTAAAGCTTCTCATAACTGCTAGTCCACCCAACCATGATACTATCAACAGATTCTACATCTGTCTCTCTCACTCCTATTTTTCTGTTTCTCTCACACATCTTTTTCACTTACATATCTTCTATTTCCCACTGGTTTTCTTCTTCTCTTTCCCCGTCTTTATTTGTTTTCCTCTGTCTCACTTGAATTCCTCGATCTCTTTGTTAATACTCAAAGGGCAATGTCTCTTTTGGGGTTGAGGTTGCCCCTGCATTTTCCCAGGAGCTGGGAGGGATACAGTATCTTGCTCAAGTGCACTTGCGACGCACGAGCAGATGCATTTTTCTGTTATGGACACCAGAACTTGGGCTTTCTGGCAGTCAGTCTTCTATAGTCTTTCTCTCTCGCTCGTACTCTGCTGTATCTTTGTCTTTATAAATGACACAGTGTAAAAAGGTCACTGGTTTAGCACTTCAAAAGCCTGCTGCTTAAAATGTGTGTTACGTTTTTTGGAGCTGGTACACCTGAATCAGCTGCATATCAATTAATCTTATTCCCTACATGGCCATTTTGAAGTTACATCACTCTTGGGTTAGGCGTCTACCCACAAGACTCACATTTACATAAAACTACTGCTACTTCAGCACACAAGTTACGACTTCAGCAGACTTAACTGTGCTCTAAATACTGGAAATTCATCTTCTACAAGTTTCCCAACAATCACATAAACTGCATTTAAAGTAACATTATATGGAGTCAGAGTTAGTCTCACACAGCCAGACTTCTATCAGGTCAGGATAGCTGAGATAGCTGTACTGGGAATTATTCAGTTTGCTGTGACTTTGAAAGCATCCTCCTCTGAAAAACAGCACCTCTGAGTGTCTGCCGAGAATAATATCATTAGTTGGAAGTCTAATCACAGTCTATGCCATCTATGTCCTTTTCTAAATATATTTTGTGCTAACATTTTAAATTTTTTCAAACAAGGTCACAGTTAATGAGTTATACCAACCTCAAACTGCTATAAATATCCATTTTCTATTCGATAAATGTCTCTTAATAAACATTATGTGTCTGTGTCTTCATCCCAGGTTCAGACTGTTCCCGTAACTTCACCAGTCCCACGGGTCTCATCGAGTCCCCGGGCTTCCCTGACAAATACCCCCACAATCTGGAGTGCTCCTTCATCATCATTGTCCCGCCCAGCATGGATGTCACCCTCACCTTCCTCACCTTTGACCTGGAGAACGACCCCCTGCCAGGCGGAGAGGGGGACTGCAAGTACGACTGGCTGGAAGTGTGGGACGGGCTCCCAGGAGGTGAGACGTTGATCAATTGGATGTGTTGATGATGGTGATCTTGATGGAGATGTTCGATAATAATTCAGCCATTTCATGAGTCAATACACAGGGCACAGTTACAGTAAAATGGTGTGTATTCTGCCCTGCCTACATCATTATTGACTGAGGTGGAGTAGAGACTATTTTAGTAGCTATGCGTTGGTAGATGAAAGCTAAGCTTACAGGCAGGATGTTGGCACCTACTGTGGAGAAACAACATAACTTTTCAAGGGGAAAATAAAGTAGGAGTTGCTGAGAGGAGGGAGAAAAGAGGGGAGGTGAGAGGAGGAACCGTAGAGGGCTAGGATATTTCTGGTATAGCTGCTAGAAGGACTGGAAGAGTTTAGAAGGACAAATCCAAAGGCACAAAGACCTTGGATCTAGTTTCAAGAGATGGAAAAGGTAGAGAGAGAAAGAAGAGCAGTGGAAGGGCAGTGAAAAGTCCTCCACCGCTGGGAAGACTAGAACAAAGAAAGGAGATGTTGAGATGAAGAAAGGAAGGTCAGAAGACCCCTGGTCTGCCTTCGAGAAGAGGACTGGGAGAAAAGAGAAATAGGAGCATTTGAAGGGAGTTCAGCAAGTGGGACTGGAAAGAGAAGATTCGTCTTGGAAAATAAATATTTTCTGTAGTATTTTATGCAATTTTATTCCAGTTTTTGATTATTTTATTTGCAGTATGTGTGATACTGTCTCCATGCCATCAATAACAAATACCATCCAAACAGTTTGACTGGAAACATTTTTAATTTCTTAATTCCAAAATATTGTAAGGAACTTAGAAATCACCCAGGAAACACTGAACGGCATTAGTAGCAAACAATGGTGCTTTTCTTCTTATGAATAACTTCACTGTAAGTATGAATTTAGCCTGAGGAGGAAAGAAAAGTCAGAGAAATGGCACAAAGAAAAAGAGGGTGGTTAAAAGGAGAACAGAAAAAAACACAACACCTTCACTCCTTTTAAACAGAAGACAAGAGAGGTTAAGCAAAGTTGAAAGTAGAAAATGAAGATGGCCAGAAAGGCAAAAAGTGAGGGATGGAAGGAAAAGATAGGATGAAAGGCTGCTGCTCAGAGTGATGGAGAGACTACAAGAAGGATAGCAGGATAAAAGGAAAGGAACGAAAGTGAAATGAAGTGGGAGGAGGTTGAAAGGGAAGGAAATATACAGGATGAGATTCAGAGGTGAAGGACTTAGTTTCATCCTTTACAGGAGAGTAGAGTCCTAAGCAGGAAGAGAGGACAAAAAAAAAGACAAGCAGGGGAAGAGAATGAATATTTGTGTTTCTTATAAGGTTAAGGGTGCTGGAAGAAGGGAGGAGAGCTTGAAAGAGGAAGAGCTGGCCTATTTATTCAAAGGAAAGAGAGAAGAGGAACATGTGATAAACAGCCAGAGATCTCAGCTCTAACTTGATTAGAGGGAGTGCGAGAAATCAATTAAGTAAAGCGAGAGAAAACTAGAATATGAAGTGTTTTGTGTGTGTCTGTGCATTTGCATTTGATTCCATGTATTTGTATGAGTATGTTTTGTGAGAGGGGCAACTCAACTGCTTTCTCTCGATCCCATCCATCCAAAAGGGAGGTCACTTATGCACATACCATGTTATGAAATTACTAAGGGGTGCAATGGCATTTGTAACATTGTGTGTCTGTGTGTGTGTGCTACCACATATGTGTTTGAAGGGATCAGGCAAGGGACGAATGTGCCTTCTGTCAACTTTATACACTGCTGAAATTAAATTAATGAACACAGAGGGAAAAAGAGAAATTAGACATTTTTTGTCCCTGTGAACTGGAAATTTTAAATCCCAAAAAAATATTATTTTTATACCAGAATTTTATGCAAACATGGGTCATGTATTTATGGAAATCATCTGTGTGGATTTGAGATTCTCTTCTCTTCTCTTCTTTTTTTCCTTTTTCCTCACCACCATCGCGAAAAGAGTTATTATCGTTATTTGCTCAAGAGCCCTATTTCAAATATTCACCCATTCCAAAAGGGAAGAAAAAAATCAATAGCATTGATCGATTGGCGGCTATTTTCTCGTCTTCCACCTCCTCCTCCTCCTCCTCCTCCTCCACAAGCTTCCTCATGTGTGTATCTGTANAGTGTGAACCCTTAACCTTTGGTAGCCTTTGCTAATAGCTTTGAGTTCACTGCAGCGTCTAGGTTCATCCATTCCTCTAATGTGCATTGTGTGTGTGCATAACTTTATTGAGTTGTTAACACAGTCTGCTCACAGTGAAAGTATGCAGGATTATTATGTAAGCCCAAGCAGAGTGGCCTCATATTTCCATCCCAACACACACATAGCAAACACACACACACACACACACACACACACACACATACCCCAGGGCTCTAAATCACACTCATCTGTTTGTGTTGACATATACAAGTTGTGAGAAAAAGACAGTAGAGGAGTCACTTAGATCTTTGGATTTACACATGCACACACACACACACACACACACACGTGTATATATATAGCATATAGTACACATTGTAAACCCATGTCCAGTCCACAGATAGAGTTGATAGATGAAGATGAAGGGAAGAGAGGTGATGATATGAGCGGGTGGAGTGATGAGCAGATGTTAGTGGAGGAGGGAGTGATAATGGAGAGAAAGGAAAAAACAATGCAACTAGCAAAGGATAGAGACAGTTGCTGGCAGGATTTTTAACAGACTGATGGCTAATCCAATACTTCTTCTTCTCCGATTGACAGTGGGCCCTCTGATTGGTCGATACTGTGGGATCAGGGTGCCTCCTGAGATCCAATCATCTACTGGGATTCTCTCTCTGTCCTTCCACACTGACATGGCTGTGGCCAAAGATGGCTTCTCAGCTCGATACAACATGACACACAAGGAAGTCAGCGAGAGTAAGTTTAAGTTAGTGCAGCGTTTTTTTATTTTAAGATTTAAAGACAAATGCTAAAATATTGATATAAATCTCTTCCTCCTCTCCGCCTCCTCTTGTCCTGTTGTAGCTTTCCACTGTAGTAATGCATTCGGTCTGGAGTCAGGAAAGATCACAGATGACCAGATCACGGCCTCGTCAAGTTTCTATGACGAACACTGGCTGCCTCGACAGGCCCGGCTCAATTACAATGACAACGGATGGACGCCCAACGAAGACAGCAACAGGGAGTACATACAGGTACAATGTTCTCTGAAAACACATTTCATTTGTCTTTCTGTCAAAATATCTGTTCTTGCATTACAATATCCGCTTGTGGTGACTACTACAGCATCTCTATGTTTAGGCACTGGCAGCACCTGGTTAAGTTTAGGGGAAGATCCTGGTCTGGTTTGATACAGAAAAAACTCACAGTGACTTGAAGCAAGAGACAGAACGTTTTTATTAAAATTTATCCAAAACCACAATCTTTCCTACTGTAACCTTAACCAAAGTGCTTTTATTGCCTATACCTATAACCACAGATAGGACTCAGGATGCAAACCCTGGTTTGTGGTGTCACAGACCTTTATGTTTGTCACCACACCATAATTGGGAAAACAATTTAGAAATATATAAACATAATTTCTCGGGTCAGGTACACATAGTGCAGCACCAAAAGCTTATTTCCATTAAAATTTTGAGGGTTTTTTCTTTTTCATCATGATGTGGCACAAATCCAAGATCCTAAGCCTGAAATATAGAATCTTATTCTTGAAAAGGTTTACTCTGCCTTCACTAAAAAAAGACTGCACTTTTATTTTAATAGCATCTTTTTTTCTGGTGTTGACATGTCACACATAATAACTCCACCACAGCTATATTTGTGTCAGCGTCTGTGTGTGTGTATGTGTGTGTGTGTGTGAGAGAGAGAGAGAGAGAGAGAGAGAGAGAGAGAAAGAGAGTGAGCTAGAGAGAGCAAGTGGGAGGTGTAGTGATATCAAGGTTTAGCAGCTAGATGCCTGGGTAAGGCATTGTTTCCTGCATTCTATCACAGTGCCAACTTTGTGCCATCCCTGAGCCGAGCCTGAGTTATGAGGCTGTCTGGGTGAGAGGAGAAAGGGAGTGTGAGGTTCACTCACCCCTCAGACAGAAATGAATTCAAACCAGCCCGCGAGGCACTCTTCAGTGAGACGCCTTCTGTGAACAACAGATTATCTTGTTGGGTGTCGCCCTCCTGTACCCTTGTAAAGACTGCCCACAGGTTTTTGCTTTACAGGTTTTGTTTTCCTGACTAAAATCTTGCTGAACAATCGCACCACAAAAAAGCTCCCGAGATTTAGGCTTGATTTGCGCCTCCGACATATTCCATCCTCTTTGAAGCCTACGATTAGATAGATAGCCCAAGATGTGCTGCTTCTAAGAAATGATAAAACGTATGTACAGTAAAGGAGCCAGAGAGGGA